>JAOWBN010178292.1:0-17480 GCA_028565015.1 Pinguicula moranensis
GAAACGGCTGGAATTCTGGCCGTTGGATGAGTCTCGAGATTTGTTGTTGCCAGACGGAGATCTGATCCGTTGATGTCGTTTGTTCAATCCGACGATCCCTATTTTTCTGTGCATTTCGGGCTGAAATGATTCTTCTTGGGCCAGCTCACTTTGTCCAAAAAATTACAGCATTGTTAGGCCCATTTAAGTACAAGGCCCAGTTCGATAAAAAATTGAATTTTGTTTGTAAGTTCGAATTCTGACTTTCAACATATATGTTAAGATTACAACCAAACTCTCAAAATAACGGCTAAAACAAATGCCGTAAGCAAAGCAACCCTACACGATAACAGATCGTGTAGAAATAACACAATCTAGCCAATTAGAAAGGCTAAATTTAAGGCTTACAGTCGAGAACCAAGAGTTTGTGCGACCAAAAACGAGAGATCGAGAGAGAAGATTCAGACAAAAAACCGAGGGAGAGAGTGTATAAAAAAAATGTCATCATTCCTCGATCATCGGACTTTTTATATCGTCTATAGTTGCTTCATCGTAGTCGTTCAATCGCTTCAAGATTTATAGTTTGCAAGTGAAAATGTAGTTCGTTGGCTCTTTGTTCATAGTGTGTGGCCCAATTGTACTAATTCCACCGCCTAACTCCACCCGTTGGATGTTGTCAGATAAAGGACGGACCAGATTGATGCGGCCGTTGGAATACAGCTTCTTCACAAAGTCTCATTTGTAGCCATTAGATTTCACAACAAATGGACTGATGAGATAAACTGGCCAAGCTTCCACATGAAGCTTTTCTCGTAAGTCACAGGATCAAATATTACATGTACGGCTAGGATGTAGTCCAGAAGTTTAAGCGGTAATTAATTACAGTCACAGGATCAAGTATGAATCAAACAGTCAAAATTAAAACATTCAATTTACACATGTTACAATTTTAGATCACGATTAGACAAGATGATCAGTTTAAATAATTTCACTTAAGTAAGGCCAAATTGGTAACTTCACCAAACAAATATATATCAGGTTGGAAAAAATCTGCAATGTGCAAGAGCCAAGATGGATCAAACTAGATGCTTTCTACCAGAAGGGCCTAAAGAGTCCTATGGAGTAAGCCGACCCCTAGAGGGGGATAAGGCTAAGTGGAGCGAAAAGGGTTTTCAATGAGATGGGAAACGCAAAGTATTAGTCCCACACGAAGTTTGGGAATAAGTGATTGTCTGATAATGAGCAAGAAATACCCATCTTTCTGCTAAACAGGATGTATTCAACTCATAATTCAATAGATACTTTTTATGAATGTCAACTAAGTATCGTAAGTAAAATGTTCCCGGTTGTTCAATCATTTGATAACCAGAGTCATTCTTTGATAAATGATCACTATGAGTCAGGCTGAGAGAGGAACTCGAAGGTAAAGCATCGTCAGGATGTACAGTAAATACTGTAATCAGTCAAGCAAATAAAAGGTGGACATCAAACTTTTTCTTGGTTCTACCAATATCCTAAACGTCAAACCATCTAATGGTTCAAAATATTTCTTCGGAAGGAATTTAACAGCTCATCGTCCAGTAAGGTGAAGGGAAAACAAAATCTTAATGCCTACAACATGTCTAACAAGAACATTTCCTGCTGCTTATTCAAGAAAAATTACCAGAAACTTATTCTGATAACCAAATCAAAGAACGCAGACCTGTCAAGGCAAGGTTATTGCCATAATCGGCAGACCACACAACCTTAGAATCAACTTTAGGTTGATTACTCCCAAACTCTTAGCCAGAGGCTATATGTCGCAACCCCAATGGGAGAGTTATTCTTTTCCCAATCACTGCAACTGCAAATATTGTGGCCAGAATAATTCTTCAACAAACCAAATATTTCCAGCTCTGAAAAAAAAAAGCAACCAAAAACTTGAGAAAAAAAGAGAAAAAAGCAAAACCTTGAACCTGTTTCAGAATTTAAAAAGCATATTATAGGTCCAGCTCACCTATTCATGGCGGCTAATAGCGAGACCAAACCTTTTTTGCTCTCACAGTACCTTGATACAATGTTGAGGTAGTAAGGCTATCTACTGATATTCCCTTGGATTTCATCTCATTCACGATAGTGAAAGCCTTGTACATATCTCTCTGCTGGCAGTATCCAACGAGGAGAGCAGTACAAGTAACCATCACTATCCTTGTTCAATCATTTCATCTAAAAGGGAAACTGCATCTTGAAGGTTGTCCATCTTGCACTGGCTATCAACTAACACAGTGTAGTAGATGGCATCAGGCTTCAGTTCCATCTCCTTCATTTCAGTCAAAAGCGAAGTGCTGAAGCAGCCTGTAGTAATTTCTTGCTCTCCTCAGCATCATGTTTACCTCGGGCCAATTGCGAATAGTGCCCATCAAGCAAGACAGTATAAGTGATAATGTCAGGAACGATGCCCCTCTGTTTCATGTGATTCAAAAGATCATGCGACTCAAGGAGGAATTTGGCATGACAATAGCCATTCGACATCATGGTATACATTATTAAATCAGGAGGTAATCCTCTGTTGACCATGTGGTAATATGCCCACTGGGCTCTTTTCATATCTCCAGCATGACAAAAAGCAGCAATGAATTTGTCATACATTATCTTACAGGGTCCATCACCTGAAGAAAGCATATTCTCAAACAGCTCAATAGCTCTGTAATATTCACCTTCCAAACAGAGACTGTTAAGAAGTTTTAAACGAGACTTTCTGCACACTAAAATACCTCACTTACATGTCTTACAAAAGAATTTATAGCCTTCAGTTGCATTACCAGATTCACAATACCCATTAATCATTGAAGAATAATTTTCTATACTCTTTCCACCTAACTTGATGAAATACATTTCAGCTTCCTTAACTTTTACACCCACACAGGCCCTCAATGATCATATTTGTCACTGTGCTTGGAGATAAGCCTCGCGATTTCATGGTTTCCAGAATGAAGACTACCGCATCCAGATGACCTATTTGGGACAGTCCACCTACAAGGACATTGTAGGCAGCAATATCAGCTTGGAGACCCTTTTCACTCATTTCCTCAAATAAGTTTAAAGCATCAAGAATCTTGCCATGGAGACAATGACCACTAATCAGAGTAGTGTAGTGCAGAATATCAGGAACCAGCCTCTTAGACTTCATCTCATCAAACAAACACAGAGCCTCATCCAACTCGCCTATTTAGCATGAGGCATGATCGCAACATTATATGCAACTTCACCAAGAAATATGCTCAGCTTGAGCTTCTCAAAACTCCTGAACTCGCCTATTCCTTCTCTATGCATGCCTTTCCGGCACAAGCACTGAAGAATTGAGGTGATAATTCTACAATTAGTTTTTGTATCATTTCTCTCCATTTCAACATGAATATGCAATGCTTTACATATGTCCCCAGTGTAACAATACGCCTGAATCAATGCACAACAGTGCACTTCACTAGGCTTCTCTCCTGCTTCTTCCATTTCCTGAAACAAATCTTCAGCTTTTGCGAAGTTACCTTGTCGACAAAATGCATTTAGTATAATCCCATACGCATATGCATTTGGATTAAGCCCCCTATTCCGCAAATCCTTGTAGAAACCTATAGAGAAATCTGTTTTCCCATGGGCAACCAAATTGTTAATCAAAAGTTACATGAAAACAAACATGGCCCAAATCCAGGTCTTTTAGTCTCAAACACAGTGGTTATAGCTTCATCAAGCACATCTACAGAAAAATAACACTTCATGAGGTCATCAAAAGCACGAAGCAATGAACTTGATGGCCCTTTCCTAACTTCATCTACCATTATCTCCAACAACTCTGACACCTTGAATCCAAGTTGATAACTTTTCAATTTTATAACCTCCATAAATAGAGGATCCAACTTCCTATCTAAACCCCAATGGCAAAGAATCTTAATTATAGCCCAATAACATTTGAGATAATGCTGAACCCCCCTTTCCTTGAGTTCATTGAAAAAAGATAACGCAGCCAGGGTTCATTCTGCATACTTCTTAGAATCTCGGCCACTTTATAAGAATCCAACTGC
Organism: Pinguicula moranensis; assembly: GCA_028565015.1. NCBI lineage: Eukaryota > Viridiplantae > Streptophyta > Magnoliopsida > Lamiales > Lentibulariaceae > Pinguicula > Pinguicula moranensis. Next base: position 4,038 of record JAOWBN010178292.1, read on the forward strand.
AAAGAATTCAGATTGTTGAAGTTATTTGAGCAATTTGGTAAACTAACCTTGTCTACTGATTCGGGAGGCTGATCCTCAGAGCCCGAGTCCGAAGAGTAAGGCGTGAAATGGGCATACGACGGAACAGCGAGAAATCTAATAAACTGGGCGTTGTGAAGAAGCTTCTTAGAAGAAACTAACCTCAGTATAGAAACAAGCATGGAACAAACTCATACATCAAAGGCGGTGGCTTGAATTCTGGCGAACACTCCTTTACGCCGGTAATAGTGGAAATCAGAGAAAAGGGTACAAATTGATAGGAAGTTGGCTGCTTCCGACAACAGAAGTTTGAGTAAGTGGCCGGAACCGACTTTACCGTACTTGTAATCCCAACTCCCAAGTAACACTTCTGCAGAACTAGGTTTGAAAATTATTGGATTTTATATGAACGAACATGAACATAACATCGTCACTAATTCGGGCCTGCCTAGCCCTGCCTGGCCCGGATATGCGTTTATTGTGATGTTTTTCTTTGTATCTAAAATAAAAGCAATAAGAAAATAAATATAGGCCAAGTTACTGTTGAAATAAACCCAGTGACGGTGCTTTGCTTCGGCTTCTCCCCAATTGGAATCCCCAACCCTATTCAAACTTCCCTTTCCCCAACTCAACTAGGGCAAATAATTTCCTTGCCGTTCTTCGGATCAGGGCTGTGTGACAGATTTACGAGGCGGGTTTGCTTCTTTCCCCGTTGTGTTGTTTAAAGTCGTGATTTTTAACTTGAATGGCTCTGCTCTTGCGCAGGAGTTCAGTGCGTTTGTTTCCGCAAAGCTCTGCTTTTTTCTGTAAACACGATGTTTCACTCTTCGTTTACTTCTCTACGAAGAGTGAAAAACGGACTGTGGATGTTTCGGAATATTTGATGCAAAAGCATGGGTTTTCCCTCGAATCAGCTTCCAAAATCGCCTCGTTTCGGGCTCGTCTGAAGAACCCAGAAAAATCTGATTTGGTTATCTCGTTCCTCAAAGAAAGTGGCTTTTCAAATCCCCAATTGGAAAGAATTTTGAAGTCCAAGCCGGAATTGCTATCGGCGACTCTCGACAAAGCCATCAAGCCCAAAATCAAGATTTTCCGGGATTTGGGCTTTGCCCCCGATGAGATTTCTCAGATTGTGACGAGAACACCACAGGTTCTGCATTGTAGCGTGGAAAAGAAAATCATACCTTCACTATCTGTGCTGAAGGATTTATTGGGATCAAACGAAGAAGTTGCTAAGGTTCTGAAAAAATCTTTGTTGTTCTTGGTATATGATCTGGAGAAGACTTTGTTGCCCAATATCGAAATCCTGAAAAGCAATGGAGTTCACAGGGACCAGATTATCCGATTCATGTTCACTTTCCATAGATTCATGTTGACTAACCCGAAAATTATGAAGCAACTTGTTGAAAAGGTTGGTGAAATGGGGATTGATAAGAGCTCAAGAGCGTTCATTTATGCGACTCGTGTGGTTGGTTGTATGACTAACGAGACTTTTAAACAGAAGATGAATACTTTATTGAACCTGGGCTTCTCTCAAGATGAGATTTGGGAAGTTTTCAGGACAGTTCCCATGGTGTTCTCTGTCTCGGAGAAGAAGATTAAGAACATAACAACTATTTTGCTTCAGACAGGGAAGTACGACATGACAAACATTGTTAACAATCCATCTTCCCTTATGCGCAGTGTTGAGAACATATATATGCCGAGGATTAGAGTTCTGTTTGTGTTGGAAAAGAAGAATTTGATCAAGAACTGGCCTGCTCTTGGTACATTGCGCGTGTTGTCCAACAAGCAGTTCGTGGAGAGGTTTGTTTCCCCTTACTTAGATCAAGTTGGGGAATTTGGTGCTGTAAAGAAAAAGATGCTAAAGAGCAAATTGTAGATCAAATGTTTTCTTATAAATGGTATTGTTTTGTGACACCTGAAAGCTTGGTGATAGTTGGAGTTGTACCTGGATTCTTGGAGGATGGTTATGGTAGAATATTTATCTTCCTAAATTTACACACATGTCTTTCATCGCATTACATCACTCAACTACAAAAAATACAGAATCAACCTCCTAATTGTCGTCTGTTTTACATAGCTTGAAGTTGAACAATGGCTGAACCGCAAGAAAAAAGGTGTTTTATTTAGGCAGTGGTTTGAGGAGATACTAGGTGGGGCAAACAACAGATCTACCTGCATAACAAAAAACGATTTTCAGATCATTCAGTTTAAATATACAACAATTCAGTAGAAAGAAGGCATGCAGAAGAAGATGAAGATGAGCAGTGTATTGAGTGTGGAATGTGCAAACAAGAAGATGAATAACGTATCTTTTATCACTGTAAACACAGCTCACTACTACTGTGGGACAAGATCAAACAGTGGCAGTCCATACAAGCAGAATATTCACAGATTCCTGAGTTGAAATAGTTTATGCTACTGTCACCACAAGAAATTATCAAGGAGAAGTGGAAACCGATATATATGTGCATGACATGGACAATGTGGAGCCTCATAAACCAAGTGCACTTTCTTCAATGTTGACTTCAACATTGAAGAAATATTCCAGAAGGTCGTAATGACTTGCTGGAAATGGTTCAAACACAGGAAAACCTTACACTTGTCTACAAGATTGGTTTCTTCAACCAATGCATGTGTGTATGTAACTAGTTTTTAGGGAGAACTTTTGTGAACTTTGTATATATTCTTCTTATTTTATAAATTTTTGCTTATCCAAAAAAAAAGGGCATGCAGATGAAAGAACAACATCCAAATAAATGTACACTTGCGCCTTTGCCTAGAGAAAGACGGCGAGTTTATGTCTGGGTGCCTCTATAATTTCTGCTCGGTGAATCCATTGATCCTCTGAATAAAGCATATGCTGCCTTAACTGATTTGGGAACGAAATCTAATGGGAGTATGGGTTAGACACGGCAAGCACGGGAAAAACATAGAAATCTGTTAAAATCACACGCATGAAAACGTGCATGCGGCAGACCATTTTTTTTTCCAAAAACGTGAGTGATATCCGTCCGTTTTACAAAACGTACACGTATCGGGTTGAAAGTCCAGCCCACCAACTATCCCGCACCACACATATGTCTGTCTCGATCTCTTTCTGTCTCTATTTTTTTGGGTTTTACTATTTTTAATTAAAAATGTGCAAAAAATGTGTGTGCATCGTTAGAACGCGAGTTAAATCGACACCACACAATACGCTACCCGCACTGCAGTATGCTTGTCTCTATTTCTTTTGGGGTTTATTAATTTTAATTAAAAACGTGCAAGCGTGCGTTGCGTGCCTCCTTAGAACGCGTGCTGGCCCAACACGACATATTTTTTACACTGCCCGCACCGCACGTATGTCTGTCTCTATTTCTTTTCGGTTTTATTATTTTTAATTTAAAACGTGCAAACGCGCGTGCCTCGTTGAAACGTGAACTAGCCCGATATGACACATTTCTTACGCAACCCGCACCACACATGCATGTCTCTATTTGTTTGATGGTTTTATTATTTTTAATTAAAAATGTGCAAACATGCGTGCCTTGTTGGAACTCGGAATGACTCGACACAACACATTTTTTTACGCATGTCATGCCAGACACGCACGCTTTCTAAACGGACGATTTCGGATGCACACATGTCTATAAAAATGTTTGTGTGTCAGGTTGAAAAGTCTAGCCTGCAAAACGTAACGTGGCCCATGCGGGCTCTAGACTAGATTGATGAACCTCACTACAATTCGGGCCTGCCTGGCCTGGGCCTGCCTGCTAGGACATGCGTTTATTGTGATGATATAAACCCAGTGATTGGTGAAATGCGGCTACTTCTTCCAAATTCAAATCCCTAACTCTATGGAAACTTTCTTTCCCCAACTCAATTAGGGCAAATAATCTGCCTCTTTCCCCGTCATGTTGTTTTTGAAGTCTGGATTTTTAACTCGGATGGCTCTGCTCTTTCGCAACAGTTCAGTGCGTTTGTTTCCGCAAAGCTCAGCCTTCTTATGCAAACACGATGTTTCATTCTTTACCAAGAGGGAAAAGCAGACAGTGGACTCCGTCTCTGTATCGGAATATTTGATGCAAAAGCATGATTTCTCTCTCGAATCAGCTTCCAAAATTGCCTCGTTTCGGCCTCATCTGAAGAACCCAGAAAATTCTGATTTGGTTCTCTCGTTCCTCAAAGAAAATGGCTTTTCAAATCCCCAATTGGAAATGATTTTGAAATGCAAGCCTCTGTCACTATCTGCGACTCTCGACACAGCCATCAAACCCCAAATCAAGATTTTCCAGGATTTTGGCTTTACCCCAGATGAGATTTCTCAGATTGTCACGAGATACCCACGGGTTCTGCATTGTAGCGTGGACAAAAAAATCATTCCTGGACTATGTCTGCTGAAAGATTTATTGGGATCAAAAGAAGAAGTTGCGAAGGTTCTGAAAATTTCTGCGTGGTTCTTGATATATAATCTGGAGAAGACTTTTTTACCCAACATTGAAATCTTGAAAAGCTATGGAGTTCGTGGGGATCAGATCATCCGGTTCATGTTCCATTTCCCTAGATTCTTGTTGAATAGGCCACAAATTATGAAGCAACTTCTTGAAAAAGTTGATGAAATGGGGGTTGATAGGAGCTCAGGATCGTTCCTTTATGCTGCTCGTGTGATTGGTTGTATGACTACCGAGACGTTTAATCAGAAGATGAATAATTTTATGAACCTGGGCTTCTCTCAAGATGATTTGTTAGCAGTTTTCAGGACAGATCCCATGGTGTTCTCTGTCTCGGAGAAGAAGATTAAGAACATAACAACTGTTTTGCTTCAGACAGGTAAGTACGATTTGGAAAGCATTGTTAGGAGTCCAGCTTCACTTGTGTCCAGCGTTGAGAACAGGTATATGCCGAGGATTGGAGTTCTGTGTGTGCTGGAGAAGAGGAATTTGATTAAGAATTGGCCTGCTCTTGGAACATTGCGTGTGTTGTCCAACGAGAAGTTCGTGGAGAAGTTTGTTTCCCCTTATTTAGATCAAGTTGAGGAATTTGATGCTGTAAAGAAAAAGCTGTTGAGCTTATCAAAAAAGAAGAAAAAGCCGTCGAAGGGTAAATTGTAGATCAAATTTTTTCTTAGAACTGCATTGTTTTCTTTGGTTAGAATAACCTGAACTTGGGGGGCCATTACCCCCTTCCTCCGCAGCTGATGTGAAGCTTGAATTTATAGTTTCTTTGTATTTTATCTCTACTTTAGAGAGCCAAGTGTAGTTTGTCTATCCGAAAATAAACGGATCAGAAATTTGGTCTCATTTTCATTCATAATTCCTGCAATTTTCAGGCTTTTGCGTAATGGGACTGGTCGGATTTTGGGAATTCCATGTACCCGAAATTCTATGCCTAAAAATTTGAATTTAATTCGGGTAATAGTGATACTCGGACCCATCATTAAAATAAAACAGAATCATAATTTTGATCTGTTCGCATTTGAATACCCAAATTTTCACAATTTTTGAAAATTCGAATAACCGGACCATTGGTTAGAAATGCTTTTTGAGAAAAAAAAAATGTTGTTTAAGCATTTATCTTCAAATTATATATTTGTAATAAATTACAAGTATGGTTTACACAAACAAATCAAGCTGCATTCTCTTGTATCTTAGTTTTTTATTTACAACATAGCAAGTGCTCAACCCTCTCTATAGGCATCATCTTTCATCGCATTACATCACTCAACTACAAAAAATACAAAATCAACCTCCCAATTGTCTGTCTGTTTTACATAGCTTGAAGTTGAACAATGGCTGAACCGCAAGAAAAATGGTGTTTATGTAGGCAGTGGTTCGAGGAGACATTAAGTGGGGCAAACAACTGATCTACCTGCAAAACAAAAAATGATTTTCAGACCATTCAGGTTTAAAATACAACAATTCAGTAGAAATAAAGAAGGAATGCAGATGAAAGAACAACATACAAATAAATGTTCACTTGCGCCTTTGTCTAAAGAAAGACGGCGAGTTAAATGTCTGGGTGCCTCTATAATTTCTGCTCGGAGAATCCATCGATCCTCTGAATGAAGCATATGCTGCCTTAACTGATGCGGGAACGGAATCTAATGGGAGTGTTTCGACGAAGCAGGCTGCGTTAACTCTCGTCCTCTCCAACTCGGTTTGAAGTAATTCTGTGCAGTACTGCTGGGCAAGGGCCTAAACAAGTTAAATGAGCAATAGTTAGACAATCTAAACGAAATGAATGGGGACCTGAAGCAGTTGATATATGTCTTAAGGAGAAGCACATAAAATTGTAAGTCATGAATAGACTTACGATCAAATCATCTGGAGACACGTTTGATCCTGAATGCCTATCATCCATAAGTACATCATCACTTCCTCGTGTTGGCCGGCGCTGGTGACTTGGAGTTTCTACAGATTCGGTCACTGTTTCAATGGCCTTTTCCAATAGGGCCCCTTGTAAGGACTTCAAAGACTCCCTCGCGTCATGAGTGAAATACGGATTCAATATCGTCTCAAAATATTCAAGCTGCATGATGATGGAAATAATTAAAAAAATCACCATCAAAGAACGAAATTAATGAATCAGGCAAGTGTGCAAGATACAACTCTGATCATTCTCCTTTTCCTTTTATACGTTATATGCCATCATTTTCTCAAACAAGATTCCATAGTGAATTTCATGTTTGGGACCTTTTATGCCAGAGGTTTCTATTCTCTTTAGTTGGATTTTGGTTGTCAGTTTATGCGGTGTAAGCATCAGATCAACAAATGGTAATTCTTTTTGCAGATAACCAGAAGAAAAAAAAGCACTTGCATTAGGTTCTAAAGACGTCATTGATGTAAGATAATACCTCAACATACCTCGAGCATTAGCTGAGAAAAGCCATTTGGGTCCAATGACCTAAGATCTTTGTCTCTGTTTTCATTGAGGAGTGCAAGGAATATATCAATCAGGCCTTCCACAAGAATGCCAAGAGTCTTGTCAAGCAGTGGCTTGCAGCCAGCGAATACCTGCATGATTGATCTTGTAAATATGGCATATTATTTTGGTATTTGGCTAATAATTTGGGAGTCTCCTCCCAATAAATAACATTTATAACAGAAAAAAAAAAACTGAATTCGAATCTTTCAATTTGGACAAGTACCTCAGCGTGAACTGCTACTAAAGAATGAAGTAAGTCGACAGCTGCATCTCTGACTCCCTAGAAGGTTTTCATGGCAAAGAAAATTTAGTACCCAAACACAAGTGGATCAAGAGAAATAGAAAGAGAACAGATTCCACTTTGACAGCAGGCGCTGCTCCCCACTGAACTCCAGCGTCCAACAAATAACTTACTGCAGCCGATCTAACCAAATTTGTCTGCAAAAATAAATATGGATTTGATGCCTTGGTCGATTTAGCATTTCCCATATTATAGATGCTATTGGGGGTCATTCTTCAATACAACTTAAGATGCATAAAAATCATGATATCATAACTCCTTTTTTTGGGAAGTTATATCATAACTACTGTAGAGTGATAACCTACGAGATAGTCCAGAAGGACTTGAATACAAGACATTCTTAAAATTTCAGAATATGTGCAAACAAGGAGAAGCTATAGTGAATCGCAAACATATGTAGTGTTATAAGCATATGCATATTCTAAATATTTATAAGTGCAAATTTTCATTTATATCTGACAGTTAAATTATTGGCACAGAAACAAATAGGCACACACACACAAACATAAATATATTTACATATTCAATCACACAATAGTCGGAAAGCAAGATGACACAGCATCATTAAAAAGACTGTACCTTTGCAAGAGTATATTGTGCAAGGACTTTCTCTTCCAGGCCAGAGAAAGATGTAACCAGATCTTGCATGTCAACATCTTCTTCATCTTTCCCCCTGAATTGGCAAATAAAAGAATTACTTAGCATGAGCAAATTAAGATAGGAGTTTTTCTTCCTTGCCCCATTAAGCAAGTATACAACAAAATAGGTTCAAAAGTATTAAACATAGGTCACTGTTTCTTTGTGCCTACCTAGATTGCAGCCAGATATACTTGTACTTTCCATATAGTTCAGGAGCAAGTTCGTCTTTGCAATATCCAATATTACTAAGGACCATCAGCAGCTGTTGATGTGGATCAGTAATACTTCCAGGAAGAGGATCAGATCTTTCCTCTTCATGGGAGTACCCATTTTGGAAATGAGGGCTTCCAACGTTTGACCTGTTCTTTATAAGCTTAGAGCCAATATGCTCCAAATATCCTGAATATTGAGTCCATAAACAGGTACGGGGTGTTAAGTCCAATGTTAAATTACACATAAATATGAATAACAACAGAAGCAGAAATCTTTGCCTTCATCATACCAGCAAAGTCCAGTAAACAGTTCAAAAAGGCAAGTCTAACTGATTCCCGAATCTCTTGAAGCTCTGCAAAGATATCCTCTGATTTTTCTGCTTCACTTTGCAAAGAATGAAGCATCCTGAAAATAGATAAAAGGAAAGGGGCGAAGTAAGGGAAAAAACCAAGGGAAAGAAAAAACAACAAGAAGCAAACAACAAGAAGGCCATCATCAGATATTAGAGAAACGACTAGTTTCAGCGTAAAGGGAAGTAAAATCCCAATACAGCCAATTAAGAAAACGAAAATGGTGACATGTCAGAGGAATAAGATGTTTTTGTTAATTACTTCATTTTTTTTGCTCCATAATAGAATATTTGAAGAATAACAGATGTCAGCAATGCAAAAAATTTTTGTCATCGCCAGTGTTGTTAGGGGCGGGCAGGGCGCGCGAGGCGTACGGGATATCCCGCGGGCGCTATTGTGGGGCGCTGTTACGGGGCGCTGCAAGGTGCGCACGCGAGAAACAACCTTTTTCTTATTATTTTAGATAGCCCTTTCAGCTCTTTCCCCGTCGGTTGTACTAAAAAGTGTCGAAATGGCTCTTTTTGAAAGGTTCGTATTGTCGTAAATGGGTTAGTGCGCCCCGATTCATGGGGCGCACGCCCTATCGCCCCGCGCCCCAGTTTTTTACCCAATCACCCCGATGCGCCCCGCGCCCCTAACAACATTGGTCATCGATCTTTTGCTCTTTGATTATCTACGGAGCATACCTGCAATAGCTTGAATCATATTTTAATTGAAACTGATGTTGAAATAATAGACATGGAGGTGGAGAAAGATGTTATATAGGCAAAATGTGAAGCAGAATACACAGAATAAAATTAGGAGTTGGCACTTCCAATGGCTCACAACATTATGGAATGAGTGCACTCATGTATGAGAGGGAGCAAGGGGAATAGGATTGGAAATGTTAGATTATCTTTTCTTTCCTGCTAGTGACATTGTGGTCTGAGTTTTAAGATAAAAAATTACCAACTGCGGAAAGGAAGAGCTCTATGAATTTCTTCTTCTTAAATCTTCCCCCCTTTCCATTGTCAATCCCAAAAGAAAAAATTGCAAAGTCACAATTGTTTTGAGTAGAGCACGTTGGGAGTCAGATAATCATGATGCCTATAAGCCAAGAAAACAAGAAATTTTGAAACTCACATATTGATTTGATCCATTGCTGAGATGACAAGTGCACGACATGCCAGAGGCAATGATGAGATGGCGTATGGTGACTTGTTTCTTTCCAAAATAGACACCGGTAGCCATGATTCATCTTTTGCTATCTCTTCTGCTGAATTACGCATCCATGAGCAAAGCCTGAGCATATAGATCTTTGAGACTTCAAATTCAAGTGTTCTCAACATCGAGGCTGCAATTACAACATGAGACACTCAGACAGAATTTAAAGATACTAAAAACTTTAGGGCACAGTTGCTTTTTTTTCTATCTTTAAGCTAGACTGTACCCGCGGTTGGAGGTGCAGATTCTTTTACTTCAAAAGCCTGAGTAGCTTTTGAGATCTCCATGATGGCATCATTCATGTAGGGGCTGAGGATATTGGATTCTTCAAGTTCATGAAACGTGCTGAGAACCTGCATTATGTGTTAAGCAGTTCAAGCATAGAACAGGAAAAATGATACCAGCCAGGCATTTTTGCCTAAAATTATTCAAGACGCGAACAACTTGAAGTAAACTCAAACGAAGGATGAGGATGATACATTATAAAAGTGTGATAAAGGTCATTATAATTCTTAGCCAAGCCATTAGGAGAGCATTCAAAAGACAAACTATACAGATTTTGAGTAACCCATTTCCTTTCCTTGATGAAAACCAATGATGTTTGATGCTCAATGACTCACATCAAATAATTACAAGGAACGTAATATTTACCTTAGACTCGTATGCTGATAGAGTACTTCGTATCATCCCTGCTACTTCATTGAGAGAATCTTTTACCTTATCTTCACCTTTTTTTACCGAACCATTGGGGCTCGGATCCGCAGCCACTTGTGAAGACTGAAAAAGATCACAAAGTTGCGGAACTTCAGCTCATCCAGAGTGAAACATCCGTATGTTGGAAAACTTAGTACACAATTAGACTAAACCTAACCTTTGTAAATTGCCCACTGGAGACTGAGAGCGCTACTTTCCAGAAGACTGGTACATTATGGACAAGCACAGTAGTTAACTGACGGATATATCTACCCCGAAGAGCATCAAGTTCTACACTGGTCATGTCAGCTGGCAACAGATCTTCAATCGAATCGGAATTGGCAGCAGTAGTGAAGTAATCCACAACTGACAGGTGATTGTGGAAGAAAAAATGTCACAATATTCAAAAAGAAGGTAAGCTAACTTTCTATAAACACAAAAGTTCACTTACGGCTTGAACTTACAGATTGATGTATATTTTGCTGAATTTGCCTCCACTTAGCATCAGAGAGTGCTTTTTCACGAAGCTCATTCAGCGAATTCTCCATACGTGCTTCATGATCTAAAGTGCATCTCTCAAGCAAACCTCTTATTTTGCGGTTCTGCAGACAAAAACAGATCCAGTAAAATTAATATTCAATCAAGATTAAGAAATTTCAATTGTAAAAGCACATAGAATGGCACTTCAGGAACTTTGGCTTAGTACAGATGGCGGATATTAATGACTTGAACGCTAGACTAGGAACACGAAATTATGATAGAACATTATAAATGGAAATGATGAAAAGACAATCCACCTGTATATTGAAGTAATGTTTTATGGGATCCGACTCCGGTTCTAGCTCCAATAGAAGTCGCACGGTATTTTCGAGCTGCAAGAAGCATCAAATAACAACTGATACTCCCTCCTTTAAAAAAATAATAATAATAACAACTAGGTCAACCAGAGGTAAGCAAGAAAAAGAAGTTCTGCTCAAGTTCCTTGGCATGCTGTCATTTGTTAATTTATATAAGCAGATAATTCCTTACAAAACAATTTACGCCATTGACTTTCAGAATGTTAGATCATGGCAGAAAAAAATTGGACTTCTTCAAAAACAGGTTGTACCAGAAGCCCTTGTCATGCGTGTAGATTCATGAAACATCCAGTAGTTTTACGAGTTTACCATAAGAAAGTAAAAAAAAAAAAAAAATCAAGAATCTTACATTTGTTAAATCAATATTCGGATCTTCCATGGTCTTGTAAAGCATTCCTTTGAACTCTTGTATTACCTTTTCAACTTCTTCAAGGACACGTTTAAGAATTCCCACCTGCAAATTCAACAAGTAGCATAGGCTCTCAAAGGCATAAAGGTAATAATCAACAAGGCATTCTTACATTTTTTTATCATAAATCTTGGGAAAAATGGCAAAGTACGTTGTGAGAGAGATGTGGTATTGCCTTCAAATAATTCATGTTGACAGCAAGATATTCTCGAAACAGAACATAATTTTCAACAAGTTGATATAAAATGATTGTGCATCTATTAAGAGAACGTGAAGGATCATCTAATCATGCAGCCACAAGCACATTAAGAAAGATATCGCATATGAAACTAGTATTTACATAGATGGTAAGTACAAACAAAATGATAAGCTGGGTAAGAGGAACCCTATTAGAACTAGCAAAATTGATATGATGACATTATACAGAAGTAGAGCAAGTTTTGCACACAATCATATTTGCTCGCTTTACATCTAATTTGGACATTCACTACATCTAGCAAACACAAAAGAAAGAAGGAAAAACAATCACCCATATAGTCACAAAAGACGAAACCACACTCCACAAGAAAATTGAAGAAGGCAAATTATCCACACAAAAAAAGAAAATTGAAGAAAGCTAAGTGCAAACTCTAGGGTAACAAGACCAAGGTGCAAGAATAACGAACACCATCAGCAGAGTACTCAATTTGACTTAATAGCTTAGTAAAGGATATGCTTTTAACACATTATTACTTCCTTTTGCACACAGTGTTTGGATTGATGGCTAGGCATTATATCAGCATGCTAGCAGAACCCACTCGAAAAACCTAGTACAATTTGTTGAGGACACCAACTAACAAATGACATGTGGAAGGCCATAAGGATAGCTACAACATGAAAGCTATGGGCTATAAGAAACAATAAGCACTTCAGACGAAGGGATGCAGACCCAGCGGAGCTAGTGGAAAGGACACGAGTTGCATTTTGTGTTTTGGCTATGGGCTAAATCATACTCCAAAGACAGATAATTTTCCTACTCATTGAGTGACTGGATGACACAACCTAGAGTTTGTGTTCCAAGAAGTACATGAAAGAAGCAATATCTACTAGACAAGGATGTAGAGCCAGAGTAGTAGATCCATTCTGTAGAACATAATATAAAGTTTTAGGTAGTACGCGGCTACAAGTAGAAAAAATTGCTTACAAAAAAGAATGTATGCAATATTCAATGTACTGAAATTTTATCGAATTTTCCAATCAAAGCACAGATACTACATTTGGCATTTCTCGTAAAAACGACACTGCATGAAAGGGTAGGCGGCTAAGAAGAAATAATATCCAACAGTCAGAGGAACCACATCAAAGCACATAATCATGAAAATTCTAAATAAATTTCTAACTTAGATCATAATTAATAACAATGGATAGGGTAAGGCACAAGATTTAAGTTAGAATCAACAATTTGATGAGTTAAACATACTTGGCATCAAATACAGAACAAGCAAGTCATACATGAGAAGGAAGAACAATTGACTTTGCTTTCCGGTACTCCCTGACCGCCAAATCATATTCACCCTTACTAATGCTTCCACGAATTGCAATTGGCAAGTTGAAGAGCGTTCTGAACCTCTGAAGCATTCCTTGAACGGATCTGATCTTCTCTGCTTGCACCTTTAGAGAATTATTATCGACTTAGAAAATATGAAATGACCTACAATAAATTCATGACTAAAACATCATATGGATCCTACCCACCTCTCTCAAACAGAGGCCCAAAAGCACGATTAGAAAGAGAACTGACTCCTTGGATACAATTGAACAAGTGAGTAGTTCCAGAACCTTCAGGATCCTCCTCTATTCGTTTCAACTTTG
>JAOWBN010178303.1:0-17480 GCA_028565015.1 Pinguicula moranensis
TTTGACATTTTTGGGCCGTGCTGTCCAAAAATTCCAAATGTCATATTTTTAGCCCACATTTCTTTGAGCTTTCCATTTATGGCCTCCTTGAATTTCTTAGCCTTCATACTTGTGTTAGGCCCATCGAACATAATTGGTGGATCATATTGTTTGGCGGGCTTCATGGCATTCTCAAATTCATTTCCACCTTCACTGGACATCATGGGCTCGTCCTCTCCATCCTTGGGGTTGTGGACCTCTTGTTTGGGCTTGGGTGCAACTTGGGTTGCATCAAAAGTTGTGGTCTTTCAATCCACGATCGTGTGGCTAACATGTTTACCAATTTAAGTAGAATACCATTCCTTTTGGAGGATTCGATTCGATATGCTTCAGATGAAGCATTTTTAGCAGTCTGTTCTCAGAAGGCAACTCTGAGGCAATTCTAAGCATGATTAGTTTCATTTTTATAGGGAACCTGACCTATTAAAGCACTTGATGCAAGCACGTGTATCCGAAAGTTGGTGTGATGGATGGCATAAAAAGGATCCAAAGCATCTCCAGCTTCACTTGTAAGGCCATGGTAAGAGTATTAGAATACGTCAATACACTTCAGATCTGATCTTAAATGCTCTGAAGACCCATCCTCAAGCAATTTTTTGTTATGTTGTTGTTAGTATGTTTTTTTTCAAAAAGAAGAAAAGGAAACTAAGCACTTATGGGCTTCGTCAAGCACTTATTGGCTTCGACAAGCACTTATTAGCTAGGTTAAAGAAAAGTATTTGCACGTTTTTTTTTATAAGCCATATTCATTGATGAAAATAAGTACAGTATTTACAAGTACAGAAATGTAAGAAAATGAAAGATGGAATAATGAAGGGACAAAATATCACAAAGGCTCATGCCCGCACGGAGAATAGTATCCTATGTTGAATAAATCTGTAATCATAGCTAAGGGTGAACTGGTACACGGCTGACCTAGCGTCATAGAAGATCCAAAGCATCTCAGCATTCGGATCATCGCCGTCGTCCGCTCTTCATCGAAACAGAATGTCCTGACTGTCAACTTATCAATTCTCATTTTTATTGAGATATTGGTACACAACTCGATTCTGTTCGATGAGCTATCCCTGTAATGAACCGATAGGTTATAATCCGATCTAACTCAAATTACAAATCCAACCAACTAGGTTCCTAACTTTCGCACATGCCAGGCTTGATGCAATTGTTCCCATGCTTATGTCACTTTCCATGAATCATTGCAATGCCACTCATTTCAAGTCCGTTAGTAAGCTAAGAAGATCTAGTATTGATTCCTTGTTGCACCTGTTTTTTTGGATTTTAACATATGAGTGCCCCTGATTTGTTGCTGCAGATGTCCTCTCCTTTAATTTCTTGCTGGATCAGTGCATAATGTTTATTCTCAGCTTTGCATTCTTTTATCAAATTTGCTGATCCTTGCGAATTTGTTCGTTGATCTCTTAATGATCAGAGTCTGCCATACGCACTTTACTGTCAACTGGTATATGATTGCCAGTTTTTAGAGAAAATGGATGCCTGTCCATAAATTGAGTCAGACTACTCGATATTGAATTGAGCCACTTATTTGGCAACTGAGCCTTGATGTTGCTGCTAAGATGGATCAATGCAAGACCATCTGCTCTGATTTCTTTTATCATTCTTGCAAGAATCTTCCAAGGTGTTTGTTGATCTCATAGTAGTCAGAGTTTGCCTTACACACTTAATCAGAGCAAGATCATCTACTCTGCATTATGTTGTCATTCTTGCAAGATCCTTCCAAGATGATTGCTGGTCTCTTAATGGTCAGAGTACCCCAACAGGATATTTCCAGGTTTGGTGACAAGGAATGGTACTACCTCCGTGGAATAGAGGTATGATGTTGATTGTCCAAGGACATTACATATTTTTGACCTTTACCTAACCTGTACCAAAATGACACCACTAAAATAGTGCTAAACCCTAAAGTACTAGCACTTATCGCATCGTGGAGCACTTATTGGCTAGCAAAATTTATAAAATGTGGTTTTGTGTTACCTACCCCATCAAGTGTAATATTTTTGGAGTTTTCGGCCGTTCCATTGGTGATTCACATACTTAAAGTCTCGAGGTTATATGATTCATTTTCATGAGCTAGCGTGACTTTATATGGTCCTTCCAAGTTTGGGGACATCTTTCGTCCGGTAGGTATCATCTTTCTTAACACCAAGTCACCTAAGTTGTATTTCTTGAGCTTGACCTTTTTGTTATAATGAGTTTTGACCATGTCTAGAGTGTGTCGAGTGACATCCAAGGCTTTATTTCTATTTTTTTGCGACCAATTCTAGATCCAAGAATCTACCCTGATCATTTGGTCGAGGTTGATAAGTGCTTACGCGTTCTGACTTGTAATGGATTTCTGTAGGGGCGATGGCTTGAGAGCCAAACACCAAGGAAAAAAGGGTTTCATTAGTGGAAGTTCGTGGAGCATCCTATATGTCCTTAATGTCGCCAGTAGTGCTTCCGCCCAATTTTGTCTTGTACTTTCGACATGCTTTCTTTAATTATGTAAGCAGGATTCTATTAGTGAACTCTGTTAAATTGTTGGCTTGGGGGTTGTATGACAAAGTCACATTCTCACGGTTCCTAACTCGGTGTACGACTTAACTATCCTTTTTCCCATGAATTGGGTGCCATTGTAAGATATGATTATCCTTGGGACACCATACCGGTAGATGATATGCGTCCAGACAAACTTTATGATTGTCGGCTTAATTATTTTAGCTATAGCCTCTGTTTCGGACCACTTGGTAAAGTATTACACATTGACAATCATGAATACATTTTTCCTTGGGGCATGAGTAGTGGCCCCGCAATATCAATTCGCCATAGTGGCCCCACAATATCATTTGTCCAATGGGCAAATCACCGGAATGAAGATCATTTGGTTTCGCGGGTGTGTGTATGAGATTTGAATGCTTCTGGCATGTTGGACACTTTCTCACATATTCTATGCAGTAGTTTCTCGTTATCGGCCAATAGAATCTCTGTCTCAAGACCTTATGCATAGCATATAGCCTCCGTTATGTCCGCCAAAATGTCCTTCATGTACCTCCCGCATCAACTGTTCGGAACTAATCTCAAGCACACACTTTGACAACATGCCTTAGAAAGATCGTTGATACAAGATCTTACTTCAACATGAATCTTGCGAGTTTTTTTGCATGAATATGTGAGCATCTTTAGGGTCTTTAGCAAAGTCCTACATTTTATGTATTGCACTTACAGAATAGTCCACGTAGGTGTGAGGGTCTAAGTGCATTCGAGGTGTACACTTCTTGCGGGGTGTGATACCCCACTGAGATTTCTTCAATATCCAATAGTGTATTGGTCCCTCAAAGACCTCTTCTTGCAATGTATGCCCATATTGGCTAAAGCATTCTCCTCCCTTGGTATTTGGTTTATTTTGAAAAGTTTCAAGGTTACGACCAAGTGTTTTTCCTTTGCTAAGTATTGTCTCCTATTGACTTCCTTGGTTTCGAAATGTCCCTCATATTGTCGCTCTATTAACTAGGAGTCGGTGTAAGTTTCAACAGTGTGTGCGCCCATAACAGAGGTTACTTCCATTCCGAGGATTAAAGCCTCATCCTCGGATCCATAGTTTGTAACTTCGAAATAAAATTTTGCCAAAATTTTCTTGAGAATTTTTTTTATTTCATATAACAATCCCTAGTCCACCTTTAGAGATTGGACATGCACCAATCTGAATTTATACTCCACGTATACTCATTTTGTACCTCATGTGCGAGGTGAGTGGCTTTGGCGACAAAATCAACCAACGCTTGAGCTTTCAAGTCCATTCGTGTGTGGTTCATAACGTCATATTGGCTTAACTACACGGACAATTTTACCAAACGCCCTAATGTGTCCAACTTCAGAAGTATTTTACATAATGGGTAGGTGGTCCATACGATGATGGTTTGTCCTTGAAAGTATGGACGAAGTTTCCTGGAGGCTATGATAAGGGCTAGTACTAATAAGTTTGGTTTATACCAGCTTTTATCTGCCCTTGTTGCTTGAATCTTGTCACTCATTGATCAATAAAAGTGTATTTTCATACTCATTTCTCGTTTATTGCAAGGACTTAACGAATATCTCATGCGAGAGCGAAAATAAATAGATAAAAATAACCACTTTTGTAAAGTCATTGCCCCACTTTAATACAGGTCACAACCTAATTTGTAATACCACCCGATTGTTTTTGAAAAAAAGTGGACAAAATCCTACATGCATAAGAAGTATTGGATGAACGAATTTACCCTTTCTAAGAAGAAAATATTTGTTGATAGCTTATCAATGAAGCTAACAATTGGCGGGAATAAAATGTGAATCAATCCATCCATTTGAAAATTTTGGATTTTGGGAAGAATGAGAGCAATGAGGGCAGAAACGACTGTAGAGGAAGAACGTGCTTGCAACTTAGCTAAGGTAGTTTATGAACTATGAACTTTATCTTTGTTATGCTTCGGGAAGATTATGTTCCGACTATGAGCTAAGATCACACTCTCGGGCATGATGTAGACCCTAAATGTGTTTTGTGTTGGAATGTTTTTGAATGTTTAGTTATTTGATGAAATGCTTTGATTGCTTGGTTTTACTGCACTTCATTACAAACTAATATTTGATTGACAACCAAATGTCAGTGCTTAGGCTTTGTTCGAGATTCAAGAGAGGAAAATTTAGCTAGAAAATGGTAGAACCAACCCTAAGTATCATAACCACAATAATCGAGAGAGGAGTGTTCATGAAGAAGGTGCCACAATGTGTGGGTTTCATGAGTCTAAAGCATCTTAGTAGTCGCACAAGATTCGAGAGATGAGTGCAACCCTATTAAAAGAGGATTTTGTGAGGTAGCAATTCTGGATACGTTTATTAAGCTCATTATCAAAGAAAATATCTAGGGAAACTTCTTGTAGACTCTTGAGTACTTTTATACACCAGTATATCTCTATATCTTATTTCTTTTAAATAATTTATTTTTTATATTGAAATTTGACTTATAAAAAAAAAGCAATTCTTGATACGTTTAGGCATGAGATTCGAGAGACGAATGTCGGCGTATCGCATGAGAGGAGCTACTCTCTAGAGAGATTAATGTTTAAAGAAAGAAATCTGATGGGCAACTAAGCGTTGAGTCTAATAATTGAACTAAGAAACTAATTCGATACAAATGCATGTAGAGGTGAAGTCATTGCCATAGATCTTTAGCCAAGAGAAGTTATCCTTAAATTTGTGTCCATTAAACCAAAAATATCAAAAAGAATTATTTCATTTAAACTGCTTTCATTTCTCTATTTGTAGTGTTTAAACCAAACTGTTGTTCGTCCAAATTGCCTGCAAAGCTAGGTAAAGTTGGTACTTATGTTCTACAATCCTCGTGGTTTAACACTCGACTTATTTGCTTTATTACTTGTTACGACTTGTGAACTTGCAATCATAGTTGATGCATTAGCTTACTAGATCAATAACAAGTTTCTGACATTGTTGGCGGGGATTGTTAGTTTAGATAATTTCAACACTTAGTGAAATTGTAGCTAGATTGAACTTTTGTTTTATCTAGTGTGACCTTATCTGTGGTTCTTCTCGTGTAGGTTGTATATGAACCACTCTAAAGTCTAGGACTCATATTCGGGAGATCCAGAGATTGAAAGAGCTTTTAGAGCACAAAGGAGAGCTTAAAGAGAGGCTAGAGAACAGCTGGGAATCAGGGCAAATGAGAGTGAGGAAGTTAATCTGCCCAATGAGGATGATAGACCTATAGAGGACTTTGCATTACCTGAAGTTGGGGAAGAATCTCCATCCATTCGTAAGTTTACCATTCAAGCCAATAACTTCGAATTAAATCCATGCACCATATAGCTCTTACAACAATACTCGCCATAAGGTGGCGCATCCACACTCGCATGTGCGAGCTTTTGTCGAAATCTGTGACACATTGAAGTATTTTGGAGTAGCAAGAGGCCATCAAGCCTAGACTTTTTCCATTCTCACTAAGACATAAAGCAAGAAGATGGCTTCAATGACTACCATCAGATTCCACCCACACCTGGATGATTTGAGAAAGCAGTTCCTAATACAATTCTTTCCACCATCAATGACTGCTAGAATTATGAGTGAGATGAAAACATTGTATGAAGTTTGGGAGAGATTCAAATACTTGTTGAGAAGCTTCTCGAATCATGGACTGCCTCATTGGAGAAAAATTCAAGCATTTTATAACGACTGGAGAGTACTACAAGGAGGGAAATAGATGTTACGGGAAATGGAACATTCATGTATAAATCTTACAACGAGGCAGACACTCTGCTGGGAGCTATGGCTCAAAACTGTCTGGTGGCCAAATGAAAGGAATAGCCAAAGGAAAGTAGCAGGAAAATATGAAGTTGATAAAGTGGATGCTTTTGGCGCAACATTACATGCTATGAAGATACAGATGGAGAGTTGGATGTCTCATGGCGCAACACACAAAACTACGATGATGGTGCAACAACTATCATGTGAGATTTGTGAGGTAGGACTCCCTTCTGGCCTTTGCCAGGATAGGACTTCACTTGATAATGTTCCTATGGAGCAACTCAACTATATCGACAATCAGCAGAAGTACCCCGACGTTGACCGCAATAATTTCAACCCACGAAGGAATGACCATCCCAACATCTCATGGAGTAACAACCAGAATGTTTTAAACCCCATAACACAGAACCCCCCTACAAAGAGCAATACTAACCTTATAGGACTGCTAGCAGCTGTGTCAAACAATTGCATGCAAGAGACCAGAGGTAACTTGAAGGATCAAGCTGCAGCAATTAGGAACCTGGAGTCACAAGTTGGTCAATTGGCAAAAAAGTTGTTTGAAAGTCAGACAGGCCGCTACCAAGAACCAAAAAGGTGAACCACAAAGAGCAGTGTCAGACCATTACTTTCAGAATTGGGAAGTAAGTGGAAGAAAATCCAAGACGAGTTCCTGCCCCAAAGTAGCAAGCTGATCAAAAGTTGTAGGAGTCGCTGCCTCCACAAGAAACTGAGCAGAAACCACAAATCCCTTCTCCTCAAAAGTTTAAAAAAGAAAAGTTGGACAATCTGTTTCAAAAATTTCTTGAAGTATTCAAGAAGTTGCACATAAACATTCCCTTTGCCGAAGCTCTGGAGTAGATGTCTTACGATGTTAAATTCATGAAAGACATCTTATGCAATTAGGGCAAGTTTGAGTATTATGAGATCATGGCCTTGACAGAGGATTGCAACACCATTTTACAAAAGAAATTGCCCCCATTGAAGGATCCAAGGAGTTTTACTATTCCTTGTTCTACTGGCAATTCTACTTTTGATAGAGCTTTGTATGATTTAGGCGTAAGTATTAATTTGATGCCATTGTCTATCTTTCAGAAGCTTGGATTAGGAAAACCTCAACCCACAACTATAAATCTATATTTCGCAAACAAAACTATTAAACATCCAAGAGGTATTATTTAGGACGCTTTGAGCAAAGTGGACAAGTTTATCTTCCCTGTAGGTTTTGTTATTCTGTATATGGAGGTGGACCGTCATATCCCTCTTATCCTGGGAAGGCCATTTCTAGGAACTAGAAGAGCATTAACCGATGTCCAAGGAGGCAAGTTGATACTCAGAGTTCAGAGAGAATAGGTGAAGTTCAACGTGTTCCAGGCCATAAAGCACCTTGAGGGTGAGGCGAGCTACTCAAGTATCGACACTACTGGTCAAATACCTCTCGAGGGGTATGAGTATCATAGAGACAAATTGGAAAATTGCCTAGTTAGTGAGGACCCCGCTATATTGGAAGAGCCTGTAGCGATGGAATACGCTCACTGGTTGGGGGCAATTAAACCTCTAAAGAAATTTATTTTGAAGAACTGAGTGAAAGGCCAATTCCTCAAACGAAGTCCCTCGAGAAAACTCCCACATTTTAGTAAAAGCCGTTGCCACTCCCATTTAAAATATGCATTTTTGGGTGCAAATAGTACACTCCGAGTGATTATCTCAAATACACTGACCCAAGTAGAAGAAAAAGGGTTGCTCTGAGTATTGCAAGAATATAAGAATGTCATTAGATGGATCTTGGTAGACATTAAAGATATTAGTTCATCTATGTGTATGCACATGATCCTTTTGGAATAGGGGAGCAATCCATCCATCGTTGCACAACGATACTTAAACACCATAATGAAAGAAGTAGTCCACAAGGAAATATTAAAGTGGTCGGATGCTGGAGTGGTGTACCCCATTTTAGATAGCAACTGGACCAACCCCGTTCAATGTGTCCCCAAAACGGGAGGCACGACTGTGGAGACTAATGACAAAAATGAATTGATCCAAAAAACAACAGTCATTGGTCTAAGAATCTGCATGGATTATAGGGTACTAAACAAGGTAACAAGGAAAGATCACTATCTACTCTCGTTTATTTTGCAAATGTTGGATAGGTTAGCAGGGCATCAATTCTATTATTATCTTGATGTATGCTCAGGATACAATTATATTTAGACTTCTCCAGAAGACCAAGAGAAAACTACATTTACATGTCCCTATGATACATTTGTATTTAGACGCATGCCTTTTGGGTTGTGCAATGCACCAACCATGTTCCAAAGTTGTATGATGTCAATATTTTCGGATATGGTTAAGAGGATTATTGAGGTATTCATGGATGATTTTTTTGGTGGGATCCTCATTCAATAGTTTCCTAGCAAACCTCAAACAAGTATTAGTACACCGCGAGGAGACAAATCTTGTCATGAATTGGGCAAAGTATCATTTCATGGTCAAAGAGGGAATCGTGTTGGGACAAAAGATATCAAGTTCAAGGATAGAAGTGGACAAAGAGAAAGTAGAAGTAATCTCCAGGTTACCTCCACCAACCTTAGTCAACGGAGTACGAAGTTTCCTGGGGCATGCCGGTTTCTACCAAAGATTCACAAAAGGTTTCTCTCATGTTACTCGGCCTCTTTGCAAGTTGTTGGAGAAAGACTCCCCGTTTAATTTTGATGAGGGCTGCCTCACAACATCACTACACTAAATAAAAAACTCACATCTACATCCATTGTTTGCTCGCCTGATTGGGATACACCATTTGAGATCATGTATGATGCGAGCGACTATGTTGTGGAGCTATACTTAGACAACGCCCTAACAAGATTTTTCACACAATTTACTATGCAGGTACAATAATGAACGCCCTGAGTTAAATTATGCAACAATATAAAATGAGGTTCTGGCCATAGTCATTGCGTTGAACAAATTTTGGTAGTATATTCTTGGAAGAAGGATAGTGGTATAAACTGATCATTCAGCAATAAAATATCTCAAAGTGGAGAAGGATGGAAAGCCTAGATTGATCAGTTGGGTACTACTACTACTACAAGAGTTCGATGTGGAAATAAAGGACAAGCAGTGCATGCATCTGAAAAGCTCCCCATCCAAGATAATTTCCTAGATTAAATGATTATGGGGATCAAATAATGCAAGGATTTGACTGAGAGTTCTAAACCCCAAATGGGGACATTGAAAGAATAAATGGAAATGGACATCAAGCTAGTGGCGTTAAAAGAGCGCTTCTTGGGAGGCAATCCAAGCTCTTTTGATCCAGAACAGGGATACCTTAACTCTCTCCTATATTTAAATGGCATTTCAAATTAATGTTTGGTCAATTCGGCGTTTAAAGTTTGGGGAGGGGTGTAGAGTGCTTCTAGTTCGGGGTGTAGACAATTTCATTAGATTTTATTTCTCTATATGTATAATTTTTATTACTTTAAGTGGTCAACCAGATAATCAAAATGTTGATTTTCAAGTATGATGCAAATCACAGCAGAAAAGAGACCTAACAAAGTGAGAATCGTGGTGAGAATATTGGAAGGAAGTTATTGCTTCAGTTATTCGGAGACAAGCATAATCATCTTCACATTTGGACTAAAAGACTTCAACATTTATCTGACCCCATTTTCAATTTCATGAAATTGGGCTGTTAGGGAAATTACCGAGCAATTAAAAGTAGATGGGGCGTAAAATAACGTGATTTACTATTTATAAGCCCATTATTTTTTTTTCCTCGTTTTTACCCTAATTGCCCGTATAAAAGACATCTCCCTCTTGAGACTTTCCCGCTTATACTCAACCCCTAGCTTTGTCAAATTGTCTCCTATACAGAGAATAGTTGCCACGCAGTCGAGCTTCCAACCAACTCTTTTGGCCACTTTTCTACTCCAGTTTTTGTGCGCCACCGTCCGGGGTACATATAGCTATCCTGAGGCCTGTTATTGGAGGGTATTAGAATAGAACTTGAAGTGATCAGTTGAAATGACCCCTTAAAGAGCATGAGTTACGAAAACAAAATCTCACGTTAGTTTAAAGGATGAAAGCCAAAAGTTTTATGATTTTACGGTGATTTTTTTGGATATTATCAACGAGCGAGGGATGGCGTCGAGGGTTCTATCTAATTTGCGAGTGGCGGTGAATGATAGAGGGTGGACAAAATTTCCGAGTAGTCCAGATGACTATTCGATAAATCTAGTGTGAGAGTTTTGTGCAAACCTGATCATGGCGGAAAGAGGAAAGGTTTGGGTGCGAGGTTGTCTGGTTCCTTTTAATCCAGGATGTATAATGAAATCTATGGCTTGATGGATATTAAATACTATAAGTATTCCTAATATATTGACAGGCCAGATCTGAAGGAAGTCGTCAGATTCGTATGCTCGCAGACCTGAAATGGAAGAAGTCCATCGGACCAACAACCGCTGAGTTGGGTGTCAACAAGAGTGACTGTCACTCCAACACTGGGTTGTGGCACATGTTCATTTGCACCAGAATGATGCCCACGACCCACACCGCTGATGTAAAGCTGAAGAGACTATTGCTAATTTTATGTCATTGAAACTATGATGGCGATCGATGTGGAAAAGATTCTTTACAAGGACATTATGGTGCACTTCGAAAGTCTGAGCAAGCGATCCAAATCGCTACATTTCGTGTCGCCCATCACATCATTGTGTCTGAATGTCGGAGTAGCGTTGTCGCGTGAGGAGAAGTTGACACCCACCACCTCGGAAATTGGGGGCACCTTGGTGTCAAAACTTGGGACCTATTCAAAGAAGATTCGGAGTACATCAGAGGACATCCCAGAGTAATCCAGCCTTCCTACACCAGTAAAGATCACACTGATCAGTCCCCCACCACGTAGTTCAAAGGGGAAAGGTAAAATTGCCCTACCAAAGCCAATACCCCATCTAACTAATGTGCAGTTCCCAATTGCATCCCCAAGAGTAGCCCATCACACCACAAGGATCATTGAAGAGTGGTCATGGATTACTCCTACAACTGATTTGCAGCCATCCACTCCAATCTATTTTTTATGCAAGCCACTAAGGGATATTATCTAGCTAGACCACTGCCTCACGCCACATACGCAACTACTGTTATCCTGGAGGAAGAAGAAAGGGAGGCTGAGGATTAGTCTACAGCATCTGGAGCTGAGGAGAAAGATGATAGGTCGAGCTCTGACTAAAGAAACATTGGTAGCTTCAGTGGAGTACTATTTCTATTTCCTTAACTTATCTCTCCACTGAGGGCAGTGTCGGTTTAAGTTTGGGAATGGGGGTGCATGTCCATCATCTTTACCATTCCATTTTTGAACTATCTGGTTGTTCTGCCTATTTTTTGAACATTTTCTTTTTGCTTTGAACTATTTCCCTTGATTGCGTGGACTATGGTTTTATTTGACTTTGAACTATATGTTTGAACTATGTTGCTTTTCATTTTTGTTTGCAGACTAGTTTGCACGTTCAATTGCTTCAAGAAATTGGTTACTGTACACATGTCTGCTCAAAAGCACTACATTGTAATCACCATGTAATTAACCTGGAGGAAGGATTGCATAGTAGTCAAAGAACTAGCGAGTGACGCATAGTGGAGACTAGGGACAGGAAAAACATTTGAATGAAGTCCTAGTTTGGATAGGAACTCTGAGGGACTCTTCAACTAGAAGTAGCACATCTGAGCCTAAACAAGTTCGGGACGAATTATGGATAAGAAAAAGCAAAAGCAAACAAACCAAAAGCAAAAGAGTTTCTTTTTTGAGAAAGGAGTAGCTAGGCATTTATGTATTTACATGTAAAAGATCAAATGCTACTCAAAAAAAAAAGAGTATCACTTATGTAAGAGTCTATTTACATCCATGGCTTAATGAAATGGGAGATGTATGTAATAGTGCTGTCAAAACTTCAATATAAATGTTTTTGGTAAAGAGCACAAAAGTGGGCTTAAAATATGGTTTATCTTAATTATTGACCGCCTTGCGTGGCAAAAAGTGAGGGAGATGAAAAAGGTTGAAGGGTCTCATTGGGGTACTGTCTAATTCGTGGACCTAAGACGAAGAAAGTTAACCGAACATTTAGGACCCATGTGCCCACCTCGTAAAGTCTTAGAAACAAGCAATCCTCCTTAAATAAGTAACTAAATGAATTGATGTATATGTTTTCAATGCTAATTGTGGTTGTGGAGCTCGTTGAATAAGAATTTATTAAACATAGGGGGTGGGGGTGGGGTTCCTTTAGGATCTTTAGAAGTTTGCTTGAGGACAAGTAAAGATCTAAGTTTGGGGATGTTGATAAGTCCAATTTGTACCAACTTTTATCTGCCCTTATTGCTTGAATTTTGTCGCTCCTTGATCAATAAAAGTGCATTTTCATACTCATTTATCGTTTCATGCAAGGACTTAACGAATATCTCATGCGAGAGCGGAAACAAAAGAGAAATGACCACCGTTATAAGGCCACATTCTAACATTCATACAGGTCGCAACCTCAGTTGTAACACCACCCAATCGTTTTGGCAAAAAAGTGGACAAAACCCTACGTGCATAAAAAGTATTGGACGGATGAATTTGCCCTTACTAATAGGAAAATTTCTGTCGATAGCGTATCAACGAAGGTAACGACTAGGGGGAATAAAAAGGGAATCAATCCATCCATTTGACAATTTTGGATTTTGGGAGGAACGAGAGCAACGAGAGTAACAAGTGGGGAAACAACTGTAGAGGAAGAACGTGCTTATCATCTTGGCCAAGGGAGTTTTTGAACTATGACCTTTATCTTTGCTATCCTTCAGGAAGATTGTGTTCCGACTATGAGCTAAGCCCACACTCTATGGCATGATGTAGCCCCTATATGTATTTTGTGTTGGAATGTTTTTGCATATTTAGTTATTTGACGAAATACTTTGGTTGCTTGGTTTTACTGCACTTTATTACAAACTAATAATAGATTGACGACCAAATGTTAGTGCTTAGGCTTTCTTTGAGATTTTAGATATGAGAATTTAGCTAGAAAATGGTAGAACCAACCCAAAGTACCATGAACACGAGATTCGAGAGATTAGTGTTCATGAAGAAGGTGCCACCGTGTGTGGGTTTCATGAATCTAAAGCATCTTAGTAGGCCACACGAGATTCAAGAGATGAGTACGACCCTATTAAAAGAGAATTTTGTGAGGTAGCAATTCTTGATACGTTTAGGCATGAGATTCAAGAGATGAATGTCGGCATATCGCATGAGAGGAGCTACTCTCTAGAGAGATTGATGTTTAAAGGAAAAAATCCGATGGGAAACTAAGCGTCGAGTCTAATAATTTAACTAAGAAACTAATTCCGTACAAATGCATATAGAGGTGAAGTCAATGCCTAAATTCTAGCCAAGAGAAGCTATCCTTAAATTTGTGTCCATTAAACCAAAAATATCTAAAGGAATTATCTCATTTAAACTACTTCCATGACTCTATTTGTAGTGTAGTATTTAAACCAAACTGTTGTTCGTCCAAATTGTATGCAAAACTAGGTAAAGTTGGTGCATATCTTCTACAATCCTCGTGGTTTAACACTTGACTTATTTACTTTATTTTACTTGTTACAACTTGTGTACTTGCAATCATAGTTGATGCATTAGCTTACCAAATCATCAACAAATTTTTGGCGCCGTTGGCGTGGATTGTTAGTTTAAATAATATCAACACTTAGTGAAATTGTAGCTAGACTGAACTTTTGTTTTATCTTGTGTGAACTTACCTGGGGTTCTCTTGTGCAGGTTAGATATGAACCACTCTAAAGGCGAGGACTCAAGTTCGGGAGAGCCAAAGACTGAAAGAGCTTTCAGAGCATAAAGGAGACCTCAAAAAGAGGCTAGAGACCAACTGAGAATCATGGCAAAGGAGAGTAAGGGAGTTAATCTGCCCAATGAGGATGATATGCCCATGGAGGACTTTGCTTTACCTCAAGTTTTGGAAGAAGCTCCATCAATTTGTGGGTCTTCCATTCAAGACAATAACTTCGAATTAAATCCATGCACCATACAGCTCTTACAACAACACTCGCCATATGGTGGCGCATCCATAGAAGATCAAAACTCGCATTTGTGAGCTTTTGTCGAAATATGTGACACATTGAAGCATTTTGGAGTAAAACAAGAGGCCATCAAGTTTAGATTCCATTTTCTCTCAAAGATAAAGCAAGGTGATGGCTCATCCAATCACTACTATCAACCATCCACACCTGAGATGATTTGAGAAAGCAGTTCCTAATACAATTCTTTCCACCTTCAATGACTGCTAGAATTCTGAATGACATCACATCTCTCAGGTAGCGTGACATGGAAACATTGTATGATGTTTGGCAGAGTTTGAAGGTTTTGTTGAGAAGCTACCCCAATGATGGATTGCCTCATTGGAGGCAAATTCAAGCATTTTATAATGGACTCGAGAGTACTACAAAGAGGACACTAGATGCTGTGGAAAATGGAACATTCATGAATAAATCTTACAATGAGGCAAACACTCTACTGGAAGCTATGGCGCAAAACTATTTGGTGGCCAAATGAAAGGGATAGCCAAAGGAAAGTAGTAGGAAAGTATGAAGTTGATCGAGTGGATGCTTTTGCCGCAACAATGCATGGTATGTAGATACAGATGGAGAGTTGGATGTCTCAAGTCGCAACACCCAAAGCTGTGATGATGGTGTAACAACCATCATGTGAGATTTGTGGGGGAGGAAACCCTTCTAACCTTTCCCAAGACAGGACTTCACTTGATAATGTTCCTATTGAGCAACTCAACTATATCGGCAATCAACATAAGTACCCCGACGCTTTGAGCCCAATAATTTCAACCCAAGAAGGAATGACAACCCCCACTTCTCATGGATTAACAACAAGCATGTTTTAAATCCCACAACTCAGAACCCCCCTCAACTTCTTTGAGCCAGGGAAGAAGCCTGCATACCAAAGGCCTCATAATGATGAGATAATCAAGGATGCTAGCTTCCCCGCCAAACGTTGAGCATCCTTCACATTTTTTGGTGGGTCAAGTTCTTGGATGGATTTTATTTATTTTGGGTTTGTTTCGATATCCCTTTCTTATATCGGGTAGTCTAGGAATTTTCCACTTTGTACACCAAAGGTGCACTTTTTAGGGTTTAACTTAAGTCCATACTTGCGCATTATTTTAAAGTTTTGCACTATGTGTTCCTGGTGTTCAACACGTGCTTGGTTTCTTACTAACATATCATTCGCATACACTCCCATCGTCTTTCCTATCAGCTCTTGGAACATGTTTAGCCCAAGGGATCTAATGATAGACTTATTCAAGGATATATTCATAACCTTCAACATTCCTCATGTGGCTAGCTTTCCATGTCTTGTAAGGGACGGTTGGGGCACAAAGCAATGATTGTGCACAGAAAATGATGTGGGAAATATACTGACCAAGGTGTAAGCAAGCTCGTATGAATGATGATATTGCATGAAAACTCACCGATAGATGCATCAAGAGTGTGTAGAAAAAAAGTAACCTGCATCCGATGAGAAACCTCTGCCTGGTGGTCGTCATGAGCGGATAGGAGATGAAATGATGAATCAAACGAGCAATAGTGTTAATAAACTCGACGTCGATGCTTGCGTCGGTAATTGCAAGTCCTGGCTTGACAAATGGGGTTCTCATTTTTTCATTGGTGCTATCTGACCCACAAAAGTGCATGTATCCATCCCACGAACTCCCCACGATACAAAGAGTGTACAGATTGTAGATTTTGTTTATACGAGCTTTGAGCTTACAAAGTGCATGCATTGGTACCATGCATATATGAACTTGGAGAATGGACGAGTCCAAGGCAAAATATGAGTGTATCCACCGTGTACACCTCCCGAATATCCTCATAAATATGTATACGTCTAGGATTTCAGGAATGAAAGTAAAACTCAAGAATGGTCTCGAGGCCGACGAATTTCTTATACTTATCCCATCCCATATTAGATAGGTGCTCATGAACAGTGTTCCCGATGGGATGTGTTGGCAGAAGAGAAGAAGGATCGGCTCTGGTCACTTTGATCTCTTTTCAAAGGCTTGGATGCTTGCGCCTAATTGACCATTTTTCCTTCTAAACGTAAGATGTGAGTTGAATGAAAGAAAACTAAAGCCATGCTACTCATCTCACATGAAAACCCACCCCCATCCCAATCTAGGCATTGTATAATCATAGAGGTCAAAGTGCAAAGTGATGCCTAGGTTACGGGAATAATGAATCAAATCATAGGCAAGACTTCACAGCATTATGAGAAGTAGATATCAAGAAAAGCAAACAAATCACGTGTTCTAAAGTGTATCCCGCAATAACACTCACCAAAATCCCCCTCCACCTGAAATCTAAATTTCAGCATATATCATAAGAATAAAGCTTAGAAGAATAAAGCATAGTGAATGAAATTCAGGTTGGACTAACAAACACGACGAAGGCATTGCCATGGATCGTAGAGGTGAAACCATGGGAGCAATCACGCATAACCAATTAAAGATAGACTAGGCACTCAAGGCACGTGCAAGAGACACAAGATTCTAAAGATATTGCGTTGCCAATCCTACAGACGGATTCTTACAAGCTCATCAACGATAGGTGTCAACATGTTCAACCAAGAAAACTCGAAATTTGATGATTAACCAAAGAGCACAGCATCGAATTTCTACAAATACTCAACAATTAAAGAATTAAATTCGAAATTGGAGATGTAAGCAGAGATCCAAGGAAGCCCGACATGAAGTCAGGTTTAATGAGCATCCACAATGCGTATAGGAAGAATTTAACGAATTGGATGTTTGCCCAAAATCTAGGGTTTTGGATTTCACCTTGTTTGTGCCGTGAAATCGGGTTCAATCCGAATGAAGTCATGTTACCTTACTTCTAGAGGGGGACGCTACTCGAAATCTGACAAGATGTGGGACATAAGGGTGATTTCTAGTCCTCGGCAGCCGGTGCGGAATTTCCACGCCCGCCCGCGCCCGCATCCACCAATTATGCGTTTGTGCGGAATGCGGTGCGGATGCGGATGAAAAATCATATTCCGCAAAGTTATGCAGGCGGAATGCGGAAAGAAGATTTTTTGCTTTGCAGAATTCGCATCC
>JAOWBN010178314.1:0-17477 GCA_028565015.1 Pinguicula moranensis
CCTCGCAAGCAGAAATGTATTCCGCTTCAACAGTGGAATCAGCCGTACACTCCTGTTTGGAACTCTTCCAACAGACGACACCACCATTAAGCATATACACGTAACCTGTTTGAGATTTTGAGTCATCTCGATCGGTTTGGAAACTAGCATCACAATAGGATGCTATGTGCCGAGACGGATTTCTAGTTTGAAGCTTGTGACACGCAGATGTGTGGGAAAGGCTGAAGACCGGTCGATGAGCGGCCAGCAAGGCACAAGATCACGCTAGTGCGCACGAGAGCATGCAAAAGTCCTGCCGCGTGAGGACTTTCCAGCCGCACGGAGACTGCCGAGCGACATCTGAGAAGTTTAGCCACATCCGAGAAAGTCGGCCGAGCACCAGGCAGCGTCCGAGGAGTTCGACTGCATGGACGAGTCTTGCGTGCCGAATGACGTCCGAAGAGTCCAAGAAGGCAAGGAAACCTCCGATACAGATTTGTTGCCATCCAAGCACACAGATTCAAATTCTAGTGGGATTCGAATTCCTAGGGAAGTTTAGGCCTATAAATACATGAGGTATTCAGTTAGTCTTAGACATGAAAAACAATTGCTCATAAACGTGAGAGAGTTTAAGAGAGCTTTTGTAAAAGCGTTGAATTATAAAACGTCTTAGTTAGGAACGCTTGAGGTATTCGTTCCAAGAAATTTCTAAGTTTGGGAGAGATACCAATCGGCCTTGTTTATTTGATTGAGTGAAGGGAAGCTTGACTTTACTTTGTGTTCTTGTTTCACAAGTTACAATAATCAAGAAGGCTAACAGAGTTGGGAGCAATTCCGGCCGCACAAGTGAGTTTTATTTCGCCGAGCGTTCGAAAAATTTTAGCCCGTAAAAAACCTATGTGACACATGTACGGTATGAAATATTTAGAAGATAAGAAACGTTGTATGGTTCAGCAATATGGCGTACGATCATAACTTGACCTTTAAGCGTATAAAACTGCATACATGGTATGGACACACATCGTTTGTACGCCCTCACGAAGGAATGACCATTTCAGATTGGCTTTGACATCTAAGATTGTATGCTAATTCATATTTTTCCCTATGATGTTAATTGTGTTTTTGGACGATAAGTTGGTGGGTGTAAACTGGTTTTTCATATAGTCGATTATGTTAACCTATAAAAAAAATCCATATTTGGAATATATGTTTTAAAAGTTGATTTTCGCTTTTATTTTTCTGGAAGTGCTTATTTTAACGTTGCGATTCTTGAGACTTTTTTTAAGTAACTTTTTAAATGCTCTATTATAAGACGTCCAAAAGATTCTCCGCTAAGTTGTTTCCAAAACAAGGGCTGTAAGGGCCTGTTTTGTACTCATACTGATTTTTTCCTTTTACTTCTCCTTTTGATTCTTCTTCTTCTTCTTCTCCTTTTAATTTTATATTTTTTGAGTGTTTGGTAAAATTATGAAAAAATTGAAAAAGTTATTAAAACAGTATTTGCAATCAAAAATTATATGTTGATTAAATAATGTTTGTAGTTAAATTTGGTAAGATAACTTTAATTTATTTACAAAATTGCCATTAGAGGTAGAAGTAAAAAAAAATAGTCTCCCACCTACTTCTAAAAAAATGAGTTTTGACTGGAAAAAAAAAAAGAAGGAGAATGAGATGTGGAGTTTTAAAACACTGTTTTTAAAATAATCTGAAAAAAAAAATCTAAAAAAATATAAATAAGACAGGTTCTAAGTCAAAAGGTCTGCTCATCGCTAAATCCAATTATTTTCGTACTAATTCAATCATTACCTAAAACAAATGCAATTTTCCTCATTTGTTGGCACTGGAAGATGTCCAGGCTGTAGTTGTATCGTTTTTGTTCTTTCTCTTTCTTAATTTCCTCGAATAAGAGACCAGACAACACGAGCACCAGCTACCCCTGGCACTGCTGACCAGTGGAGTTGGGGCTTATTTATTTTCCCCCTTCTCTGTATAGAATTAAATGCAGGAAACAGATTCAATTTATGTGGAGGTTTGATGCAAGAACAAGGACAGATACATACAAAGAAAAGAATGTCTTGGGTTGGTCATGATTTTACACTTGCAAAACCAAGATAAGACAGTCATAATCTAACACAGGGTGAGCTTGAAACAATTTTGCAGCAATTAGTTTAGGCTTAATCGTTTTTTTATGTGTTCCCTTATATACAATACAAGTTGTTAAACCATGCTTACCGAGAAGCTATTATAACAACATCTTTTTCCAGAAACTTTTTTTAAGCTGGTTGTGAGTTAGAACGGAGCATGGATTCCGGGTGAGACGGGGGAATGGGCAGGAGCCACATCTCTTCTTTTTTTTGTTACACTGGATGACACAGGACCACGCCCCACAGGTGCGGAGTCAGGATTTTAAGCGAGGGGGGGCCAAATTTTCTGAGTTTGAACAAATTGGATCGGGGTCGAGTTGAATTTGGTCCGATCGATTACGCACGTTTAGATGTTGTGGTAGGAAAAAAAATAAATGATTAATATTACTATTATTTTCGATAATATTTTTTATTATTAAATTTTTTATTACAGACAATAATCGTAATGATTGTTGTCTCCATAATTTTGGCACAAATAATCAATTTCTTTACAATATAAACAAATTTAAAAGTTTAAAATTTTAGAAAATGAAGATGAGTATTTGGGTCGAAGCGCAAAATGAAACAGTAGCAACAGCTATAATTTGTATTTGGGTCGAATACAACCTAACAATTATGTTAAAAACTATCTAAAACAAATACAAATAAGTGGTTATTACTTATTAGAATTCATAAATGTCATATAATGTTCCATGGTGTATTGGTTATGATTGTTGGCATTCAAACTTGCGGCCAACGGTTCGAATTCTGCTTGGCTCATTTTTATTGCTTTTTAATTTTCCAAAAAGAATTGAAACCCATGCGGAGACAGGAATCGATCCTTTGCCGATTGGCCAAAATTTTCCAATTATTGCAACTAGCATACCAAATGAGCCAGACAACTTTATGTGAATGTTTGATAACCAAATACAATTTATACATCTAAGGGGGACCAAACTAAAAAAAAAACAAAATTACATGTATAATTTTTTTTTTTTTTTTTAAATTTGGTCCCCTTGCCTCCGCCCCTGTCTATGGGGTACCCAAATCCAACATCCTAAATATATACCGGTACCCAAACCTAAAACATAAAACTTACAATCGGATATTAAATTCGGATATCCGAACCATTTTTCCACCTCACCAGTATTTCTAGTTGATCTTTCTTCGTGTTTTTCAAAATAAAAACGACTAATGAATTACTATAAACTTTTGTGGGGGGAGTAATCTTTTGGAAAGTGAAATATGTATATTTCAAGTTCTCTTTAGTAATATGCATAGCAATAGAGATGCATACACCTAAAAATATTTGCAGAGCAAATTTTAAGGATTATTTGCAATCCTCCCTGTCAGTGGCGGAGTCAGAAAATTAGCTGGTGGGACAATTTTTTTTCCAGTTTGAATAGAGTAAGTCGGATCGGGCTAAATCAGGTTCAAGGGTATGCACGTTTAAATATTGCGGTAGAAACTAGAATAATCAAATTTATTTGTTCTTTTTTGAGATTATTTTATTATAAATATCAGTCGGATATACATGTTCAGAAGTTAATACGATCGATACAGATACACCAACAATTTTTCAGGTAACTTTTGTTGAGATTTGAACATAGAAACATGTTTGATCAAGAGAATTTCTTATTCAATCGTTGTAGTTACAGTGTGTTCTTATAGAAGAATAGGTCAACTAGTCGTAAATGGAAAGGAGATCGTGGATAAGGATGTGGTCCCTTAGTTGTAGGGATCACAACCTTATTTACATCAATTAGAACTCATTTCCATATTAACCTATTCTAACACTCCCCCTCAAGTTGGATAATCGGATCACCGATACCCAACTTGTCTTGCGTCTCATGGAACACTTTGCCTGTAACTGCTTTTGTTAAGATATCTGCAAGTTGTGCCTCAGGCCGTATAAATGGTAGTTGGAGAGTCACATCTTCAAGTTTCTCTTTAATGCAATGTCTATCCACTTCAATATGCTTTGTTCTATCATGCTAGACTGGATTTCCTGAGATGCTGATTACTGCCTTGTTGTCGCACATCAACGGTATAGCACAGGATATTGAGACATCGATCTCAGCCAATAATTTCTTCAACCAAAGAACTTTGGTTAGTCCACGAGCAATACCTCTGAATTCTGCCTTCGCACTAGACAATGCTACTACTTTTTGTTTCTTACTTCGCCATGTCACGAGATTCCTCCCAACTAGAGAAAAGTACCCAGAGGTAGATCGCCTGCCTGTTTGACTTCCTGCCAAATCAGCATCTGTATAAGCACATATGTCAAGGTGACCATGTTTCTGGAAAAATAATCCTCTTCCAGCAGTGCCCTTCAAATATCGTACCACCCTGTATGCAGCATCCATATGTTCTTCCTGCTGTCTTTGCATAAACTGAGTGATCACTCCCACAGCATATGATATATCAGTTCTGGTATGAGACGTTGGTACTGTTCCTTTTTAGCCATAGCAACATCATTATCAAGACCTAACCTGTGACTAGCCATCATTGGAGTGTCGACTGGCTTGCAATCCAACAACCCAGTCTCAACAAGAAGGCCAAGTATATATTTCCTTTGTGAGATGAATATTCCGCTAGATGATCTCAACACCTCAATCCCAAGAAAGAACTTAAGCCTTCCAAGGTCTTTTATCTCAAAATTCGGGAATAAGTGTGATTGAAGATTTTGAATTTCTTCGACATCGTCCCCAGTGATTACCATATCATCAACATAAATAATAAGGCATGTAACAAACTCCCCCCTATGTTTCAGGAACAAGGTATGATCAGCATTACTTTGGCTGTACCCATTTTGTTTCATAGCCACTGTAAAGCATCCAAACCATACCCGTGGAGACTGCTTCAGGCCATACAAGGCCTTCTTTAACAAACACAGTTCATCCTTTTGAAACATCTTCAAGAAACTAGGCGGTGGTTCCATATACACCTCTTCTTCTAAATCACCGTGAAGAAAAGCATTTTTTACATCAAATTGATGCAATGGCCAATCTCAATTAGCAACAATAGAGAAAAACACTCTAATAGTGTCGATTTCGGCTACAGGAGAAAAAGTCTCGGAGTAGTCAACACCGTATGTTTGAATATATCCCTTAGCTACCAATCGAGCCTTGTATCGCTCAATCGTGCCATCTGCCTTGCGTTTGATGTTGAAAACCCAGTGACACCCCACAGGACGTCAAGTGGTCGCTTGCATTTCACCTATGTATTATTCTTCTGTAGGGCAGTCATTTCAGTATTCATTGCATCTTGCCATTCTTCTCGTCCCTGTGCTTCGTGGATTTTTTTGGGTACCCGATCAGAATAGACTGCTGCCATAAATGAACAAGCTGAGGGAGAGAAACTCCCCCTGGATAGATCAGCCACTGCATATCTAGTTTGTCTGGCTACATGCTCTGGTTCATATCGTTTAGCTGGTATCCCCTTGTTTTGCCGTGGAGGCAAGACATATATGCTTTCATTCTCAGGTGATCCCTTTGAAATGTTAGGTATAACAGTACCAAAAATAACAGTTTCAATTTTAGGCACGGAATTGGAATCACGAGAAGTACTTACCTCAGGATCTGCAGACGGTGGTACTATTGGAGTAGCAGGTGAGGTAGGGGATTGTACTATGTAAGTTTCCTTGGCAGAGGACACTATATCAGAACTGATCCTCCCCGTGATCACCAGACTAGGTATGATAATAGTAATACTCTGTTTCCAGAAAATGACATTCCATAGTAGTATACAAGCATCGAGAACCAGGGTGGTAGCAACGATATCCTCGCTTTTGAATACCATAACTAACAAATACACATTTGAGAGCACACGGGTCAAGTTTGGTTCGTTCAGATTTGGGAATGTGAACATACATAGAACAGCCAAAGACTTTGGGTGGAAGCGTGAGAACATATGGGACCTCAGCTAGTGTAGCGAAAGTCTGGAGTGGGCTTGTAAGGTTAAGAGATTTGGTGGGTAAACAATTGGTGAGATAAACAGCGGTTGCAATTGCCTCGGGCCAGAAAGAACGGGAAGCTTTGGATTCAAGCATGATGGCTCGGGTAATTTCAAGAAGTAACCGATTTTTTCGTTCAACTGTACCATTTTGTTCGGGGGTATGAGGGCAAGTGGTTTCATGGATAAGTCCATTTGTTCGGAAAACGTGTTACATGGATTGATTGACAAACTCCCCTCCTTCCCATTGTCAGAACGAAGGATACACATATTTTGATGGAATTGGTCTTTGATCATGGTATAAAATTCAATAAACTTCTGACATACTTCATATTTGTGAGTAAGAAAATATACCCAGGTCATACGGGTGCAATCATAAATAAATAATAGAAAATATCAATAATCACCAAGGAAAAACCTCGGAGCAGGCCCCCAGATATCCGAATGAACCGGATAAAAAACTGAACTGATACGAGTGTTATTCAACAAATACGAAATACGATGTGTTTTGGCCAAACAACATAGATCACAATCCAGTGATTTATTATTCATAAATAAATGTGGAAGCACCAGTTTAAGATATCCGCTAGAAGGGTGTCCAAGTCGACGGTGCCACAACCAACGCTGTCGATCACAGGAACTGGATACCATCATAACTCTGCTCGATCCATTCATATCATCGACATAGTACAACCCATTATGCTCAGTGCCACGTCCAATAATCTCCCGCGCCTAAAGATCCTGTAGGATACAAAAAAGAGGGTAAATTAGGACACGACAATTGAGTTCCTCAGTAACATGACTGACGAATAATAATTTGCACGAGAGCAAAGGAACATAGAGATAATTCTGTAATGTCAAAGATGGTGAGACATGAATTGTCCCACTTCCAGTAACCGGCGATACACCCCCATTAGCAGTGTGGATAAACTTTTTCGTAGGGGCATGTGGGTGAATAATATTAGCAGCAGCATTCGTCATTGTATCGGTGGCCCCACAACCAATTCCCAACACACCATGGATAGACATTTCCATGGATTTTGTAGATCTACCTAGGACGAAGGGTGGTAAAGATTCGATATTTGTGGTAGTTGATAGATTCTAAAAAATGGCACATTTTATTGCTTGTCATAAAACTGATGATGCATCACTAGTGGCTAATCTCTTCTTTAAGGATATTTTCAGGTTGCACGGCATGCCAAGAACTATCGTGTCGGGCAGAGATGGTTAGTTCCTTAGCTATTTTTGGAAAATGTTGTGGGGTAAGTTGGGTGAAGCTCTTGTTCTCCTCCACGTGCCATCCTCAGACTTATGGCCAAACAAAGGTGGTTAATAGGACTTTATCTTCTCTTTTACGTGCTATAGGCAAGAATGTGAAATCTTGGGAGGATTGTTTACCACATGTTAAATTTCCCTACAATAGGTGTATACATTCGGCTACTCGATATTCTCCATTTGAAATTATCTATGGATTTAACCCTTTTTCTCCACTTGATTTAAGTCTGTTACTTGACAAGGAATGAGCTTGCCTTGATGGAAAACGAAGGGCCAATATGGTAAAGTGGATTCATGAGAAAGCGCGAGCAAATATTGAGAAGCTAACCGCTCAGTACGTCAAGCAAGCCAACAAGGGTGGGAAGCAAGTTGTGTTTGAACCCGGTGATTGGGTATGGGTACATCTAAGGAAAGAAAGATTCCCGTGAAGGAAGTCTAAGTTGCTGCCAAGAGGGGATGAGCCTTTCCAAGTCCTAGGACAAATCAATAATAGCGCCTATAAGTTGGACTTACCAGGTGAGTACAATATGAGCGCAAGCTTTAATGTAACTGACCTATCTCTGTTTGATGCGGGGTCAGATTTGAGGACAAATCATCTTTAAGAAGGGGAAAATGATGCGAACTCGATCCCAATCCCAGGATTCACAAACTCCTTGAGCAAAACCCATCCGACCAAAGCATCACGAGTGGATCCACTTGCATGGCCATCCAAACCAATTACGTATTCACGATCACGAACCAAACAATTTAAGGAGTGTCTAGTAAGATAATTTAAGGACCATTGGACCTTAATTAATCAAGAGGGAAGAAGCCCAACAAGCCATGAAACGCGAGCCCAATTGATGAACATGGTCGGCCCAAGTGAAGATCATGCAACCCATGCATGAAACTCTCAACTCTCATACATCTCCTAGGGTCAAGAGACCAAATAAATGATAGAACAAGAATCAAAGGGGTCAAATAAATGTTGAAAGTCTCACATGCCACAAGGGGGCCAAATGCAATCAAGAGTTGCTAGTCAAATTTAGCATTAAATTCTATTCATGAATCTAGACTTCCAAATTTATGTGTTTAGTTGTGAGATGGCCAAACTCTCCAACCCTATAAATAGTGGACTTGGACAAGTTTCTAAAATAATTATTGTATGATAAACAAAGTGTTTTAGTGAGATGG
This sequence comes from Pinguicula moranensis, assembly GCA_028565015.1. Classification (NCBI taxonomy): domain Eukaryota; kingdom Viridiplantae; phylum Streptophyta; class Magnoliopsida; order Lamiales; family Lentibulariaceae; genus Pinguicula; species Pinguicula moranensis. The sequence continues at coordinate 8,505 of JAOWBN010178314.1, forward strand.
GCCTTTTAATTTTTTACAAAAACTCTTCCAACTTATCTAGTTTTCATTTGATTTCTAGTGGTGTCTTTCTTACCTTCTTATCCTTGGTTATTGGTTGAGACAAGTTCTCTTTAGGGTTCCATTTGGTGGCTACTATATTTTCCAACTCTTTACAGTTGTGGGGTCAATTGCTCAAATCAACTTCATCTTTTCGATCTTAGATTTGAAACACCAATAACTGATATTGGATTTAGTCACATAGTTAGTTAGGTTTGTATCACTATTTCATCGGCAATTCAGTGACAAATAGTAGTAAGGATTATAACGAAAGGGTTCCTTTTGCCCACAGAATGGCTATAATATCGGATGAGTATTTTGAGGTATATTCAGCTTTCTATTTTGCACTGATTAATCATTTCATGGCCTGGTTTATAAAGGGGTATGCTTTTCAACTGGCAAAAAGCCGTTGCAATGGTGAGTACATCAATCCTGATCCATACAACATCGAGTGCAGCCGCGCTCTCCAACTTGTTAGAAAGGTATAATTAGAGTTTTCTTAATTATGCTGGTAATGGTTTGTTGATGTTGATGTACTAAGAATCGTTCTAAAACTTGCGGTCAAGTGTACGAAAGATGTACGCCTGTTGAATATTTTGGAGCCGGCCTGTGCTTCCTTATACTCGGAGGCTCTAGGTATTTTCTTAGACTGGTCATTCTCAGATGATAATCGACTCCACCTTAACCAAAATGAACGACGTTGTAGTGTAATTTACGCCTGCCTTCCCATCTTCGTCCAATGCTTGTTGAAAGATCAGGAGCATTGGAGTTGCATAACATAGAAAGATTTTTTTTTGGAGGATGATAATATATGATCTCTGCTATCTGGACGAACGATGAAACTGTCCGAGAATCTCTTCAGATCAGAAAGGCACACATTTGAATGCCATTGATGGAGTTCTTATGTTTGATGTTATGGGAAAATGACGAGTACGATGTGACAAGTATTTTCAAATACTACCAACTTCTTATTGAGAAAGGCACCCCTGCCTTGCGCTACAGGTGAGCCAGTGCTTAGTATTCTGGTAAAGCAACTGCAAACACTGCACTTTACGACTATTGCAAACACGGTCTGTACGTGTCCATCTGTACTATTTTTAGTGGGGATCACGATATGGTCGTTCCTTATCTGGCGACATTGAAAACAGTCCGAGCCTTGAATCTCACTTCAGACGTGCAATAGAGGTCTTGGTATGTCGACAACCAAGTCGCAGAGTCAGCAATTCTCTCAACTTTTAATGATACAGTTTGATCAGAAGATCATTTCTGTTATAGTCAGAGACTCGAGAGTGCGAATATATTGTACAGATTCACAGGCAGGACGGAACCTATCTCACGTTTGCCACGGTGAAGGCAAGAACAAGACTTCATATTGATTATCCGCAGTTGTGTTTTTGAAAACAGGGTATTTTGTTAGTTGTTACTGGATAGTTGGTAACTGTTCAGGGTGGATGTCACATTGCTCCTGAGTACAAGCCAAAAGAATGCTTGAAGATGATCGAAAGATGAACCTCTTGGTGGCCATTGTAGATGTGATGTGAATACCTTTGATTCCAAGACGGTGTATTCGTCCCACTCGTAAGTTGTTGAGGTTTTAAATGAAGTTTGGGAAACAAAAGGTAAATATTAAACCAAATAATTGAACTGGTTTGCGAAAATGGCTCGAGCAGTTGATAATTTTATTATGAAAATGTCATTTTATTGTTACTATATTCTTGCATCGAAGTTACAGTGGGAATGAAGAAAACCATTTGTCAATCATGGCGAAGCACTCCTGGGGTTTATATTCCGGAGCTGTATGACCGGCACCCTGCAGAAAACATAACACTAGAAACGTATAATTTTTGGAAAATCCATAGAGAAAAATTGTGGATTTTGAGTTTCTTCTTGCCTTAATCTTAGCAAATGTTAGCATGGTTTCGTCATTCTAGTACTTCTCCGTGTACCTGAAAAAACAGAAGGTTGGATTAGGCATTTTGCACTAGAACTTCAGATTCGATCCAATGGGAGTAGTCTAGCCCACATTATAAGTTGGCTGATAAACGTAACACTTGGTTTGATGTACCCAAAGGAAAAAACTAAATTAATGTGAGAGTTTGAAAATTTTAACTAACACACTTGCAATTTTTAAAAAAAATATTTTACTGTAGCCCTTGGCCCCTAGAATCTAAATTCAAGCTCCGCCCCATGCCCTACAACTTGTCCGTTTACAATCCAATGCCTTCATTCATCATTCATTGTGAGATTGAAAACATTTCAAGGATTTTATGTCTTATCTCTAGTTCCTAGAGCCGGACAGTCCAGCAATTGATGCACTCTGCCTTGGCTTCTCAAATGCCAATCATCATGAGCTGGCCACTTTGTAAGAAAAATCAGCAAATGGGAGTAAATTTGAAGTCGGCCTTACTTTACATACTCCCTAAAAACTCCGACGAAATAGACCCCAAGATGCATATGAGGTTCTTCATCCTTCATATGAAAATGACCTTGATCTTTAAAGCCACCACATGTAGAGTATTCATCCTCACCTTGGTTGATGGCACGCATGAATGGTTCCTATCTCTCCCCAAGGAGTCTATTTGGAACTACGTTGAGCTTGTCACACAGTTTTCTCACGGCTTGCTACTCAGCAAAGGATGGACCGGACCCAAGTACATCTCTTGAAACAGAAGTATCGTAGGCACCCGGGAGAAACATTGATTACTTATATTGTTTCAATCAGGCCTTCACAGAGACTCCAATCCTATCTCTTCCTATGCAAATCAACGCTCTCATCCACGGATTGCAACATGGTTCGTTAGCTGCTATTTTGTTGGACGAACCTCCCTCCACCCATGGTCTGTTCAAGTTCAACGATATTTGCGCAAGGAAGGTCCGCCAAGAAGAAATGGAGAAACTTCCAAAGAATGAACAACCACCCGAGACCAGACCTGCCATGAAGAAATGTGCCCCGAGGAAGGACAAAAAAATAAGCAATCCACAAGTACCGTAAAAAAGATTGAAGAAACTTGCAAAGGAAAAAAGTACACAAATTATCATACCTTATGAGAAGCTCACACATACATCCTGTCAGCTATTGAACACTTGGGGCTCCTCAACACCCACAGGAAGATGAGACGAAACAGACTCGCAATCGGAAGAATCTTGATCGTTATTGCCGTTATCACCAATATAATGGACATCTTACTGATGAATGCCTAGATCAGAAGGACAAATTAGAGAGTCTGACACGAAGGACATTTATCCGCGTGGATATATTATGATCTTTTTTTAAATAAGATTATTGCATTAATAATAAAAGTTTATGGCCAAAGACCATTACAAAAGATCTAACATAGCCTTAGGTTGGGTAAACCCCACTTGTCAATCCGAATAAGGCCAACAACTTCTTTTGGAAGTGTATCCATGGCACCAAATCGTTGTGTTACTCCTGCTGCCCCTTGTTTTGCCAAGAAGTCCGCAATGCCGTTTCCTTCTCGAAACTGATGGAGTATTTGAACCCTCAGTCCTATCTTGATCGCTCTCAATTCCTCCCAGAAGTCCCATAGGTACCACAGATTGCATGTATCATGTTTGAACCATCCTTCAAGAATTTTGGAGTCTGTTTCAAGTATTATGTTTCTCCACCCGGCCTCTTTTCACAATCTCAGACCTTCTATTGCTGCACGTAACTCCGCTTCGTTATTTGTGGCTTGGCCCAAGTATGCAGAAAAGGCAGTTAGGGGTTTCCCATTTGTATCGCGGATGATGCCTCCAATGCCCGATGGTCCTGGATTCCCATAGCAGCTTCCATCCGTGTTTAGCTTGATCCAATTTGGAGGTGGTCTTCTCCAATAAACAGGCAATGCTCTTTTTTCCTTCCACCTCACCTTGATATCCAGCCTTCTCAGAAGTTTTAGGTCCTGAACCTGATCGGTTGGACATAATACTAAAAAAAAACACAATATATAGTCCTATCTATTTGAGCCCACACCCATAACACACACTTGTTAAAATAAATCCATCACTCTCTTTCAAGATAGGCGAAAGATATACATCTTGTTATAAAGTTTATCCAACTCTATCGCACTAAAACCCTTGGTGAGACAATAAGCTATCAGTTAGCCATGTGCCCAATTCTAGTAGTCCACCAGTCATCTTTTTTTTGATGAATAACCTGTCAATCTCCATGTGCTTGGTTTTGTCATGTTGAACTGGATTCATGACAATATTGATAGCTGACTTGTTATCACACCATAGTTGCATCGTTGCTCCCTCATCTATCTTCAACTCTATCAGCTGGGATCTAAGCCACATCATCTTAGCTACACTCAGGGTCATGGCTCTATACTCAGTCTCAGATGTAGAATGGGAAACAACAGACTGTTTCTTGCTTTTCCAAGAGACCAATGTGCCCCTACAAACATATAGTATCCAAATATGGACCTCCTGTTATCAACACAAGTAGCCCAAGTTGAATCACAATATCCCTCGATTGTCAGGTTCTCGTTCTTTCGAAATGTCAATCCTTTTCTCGGTGCACTCTTTAAATATCTCAGTATCTTGTACACTGCTTCAATGTGAGCCTTTTTAGGGTCATGCATGTATCTACTCACTGCACTCATAGCAAAGGAGATGTCAGGTCGGGTATGACCCAGGTATATCGGACGCCCCATCAATCTCTTATATCTCTCTCTGTCAACCGACTTGTTCGCATCAACACTCAGGTTCATTCTCTGTTCAATCGGTATTTTGGCAGTCTTGCACCCTAGCATACATATTTTCTTGAGCAAATCTGGAACACACTTTATTTAGGATAAGACTATCCCCTCTGGCCCTCGAACTACCTCGATCCCAAGAAAGTATCTAATCTATTCTAAGTCTTTCACCTCAAACTCTTTGCTCAATATCTTTAACTATGTTATTTCTTGCTCATCATCACTTGCGATAATCATATCATCTACATAAACCGCTTACATCGTGATATGACCTCCTGTGTGTCTCATGAAGACAATATGGTTGGCGTTGATCTGATTTTTTGAGTTTGTTGAACCATGCTCTCGAGGCTTGATTCACACCATATAAAGACTTTTGGAGCTTACTCAGCAAAATCATGAATGAAATAGTAGGATAAAAGGGCAAGTTACTTTCCTTAGTTGGAATGATAGTGTTAGTCAAGCATGTCCTTTCTAGCATTCCTATGCACAGTTTGACAGTTATGTGACCTCTCCATTACGTCTTGGATGAGATACGATGCCTTTTTGGCAACTTTATATAGGAAGAATCAAAAGGAAAGCAAAAACTCCATCGGAGAGCGTTGAGAAGGATATGTAAGCAAGTGGCATAAGGGGACCTGAGAATCAGGAACATAAAGAAAGTGCAAAAGACTATGACCATGAAACTATGTTGCAATATGATCATTGATCATTAAGGAAATTCTACCGGGCAAGATTTTTTTTTAGCAAAGTACAACAGACATGAGAACATACTAAGAAGAGGTATCAAAGGAGCGACACTCAATTTGGAAATATGCAATGAGCATGAGAATCAAAATGGTGGAAAATATCAAGATTATTCCTTGAAAAAGCAATTGATTCTTCTGATTCCATAAATGGCTCAACTGGGATCCTCTAGCATCGCGAATTTCACAAATGGTTAACAAAGAGGCAAATGTGCATGATTTCTAGCAATCAAACAATTAAAATATGGAATAGCTTCAGGATGTGGTGGGCCTGACCATTTGTGAGGAAATCCAGGAACAAAGAATCTCATATAACCATACCGATAGGGGGAAGACATTATCATTTTGATGCTAGAAGCCAAAGGAAATTTCAGCTTGAGGTCGACATGGTAGGCAATCCAGGCAAGGGAAACCACCCAATCGGGCTTAGAGCAAATATGGAATCAGGACTTACCACCGAAAGTTGCTTTATGTGCCTCATAGGTATGGCAAAGCTGTCTACCACTAGATGAAAATATCTGACGAAGGGGTATTTATCAAACTTTAGCGTGTGATTGTTGTAACCCAAAGCAACGGGAATCCAGTGATCATATCATCGCAGATAGTGCACTGGTAGAAGAATTATGGAATAGAATAAGATAGTTCTTCGGGATCCCCAATCATAATCTGTAGACCTGGAAAGGTTGAATTCACTTCTGATTTTTGTATGCTAAAAAGGCGAGTCTAACTTATTTTCTAGTGGGTATTATTCCTACTATCATCACATGGTTTATTCCTACTATTATTCTGTGTCTATCTATTGATTGGACACGAGGACATGTTCGTTATTTCATTATAGAAATTTCTAACTGTGATGACTTATTTTTGAAAATGCAGGTGATGGATAAGAATATATTGGCTCAAGTAAACATCCTAATCAGAGGTACACCGGATGACAGGATCCAACTCATGACATGGCCACCTCTCCCCCCTCCAGGATGAAAGAAGACCAACTGCGATGGAAGCTACCTAGGGAATTCAAGGCCATTGGGAGGGGGTGGAATTGCCCGAGATGATGGATCTTTTCTGGCAGCATTCTCTCAATACTTTGGGCAAGGAGCCAACAATAATGTTGTGGTTGAAGGAATCAAGTTGTGCATAGAACAAAGATTGACCAATATTATTATTGAAACGGATTCTATGTTACTGGTTCATTAGTTCAAAAAGGGTGTGCGACATGTGATACCTGTGAAACTATTGAGACGAACTCACTCAGATGAACATAGGGCTACACACTTTGGTAAAATACCGGTTTCGTGAAGCCATCATAGTCGATTATCTTGTAAAACAAAATTCAGAGGATCTTTCTACCAACACATTCGAGTAAGGAAATTAAAGGCAAGATTATTCTGGAACAGTAGAATCTACCATATCTCGAACGGAAGTAGAGCTACCAAATCCTACAGGAATCGCAGAAAATGCATAAAACCGATCACAACAGAGCGGAAAAAAAGAACATACTATGCATCACTCATGGGAAAAAAGAATGACATTTTGACTACTGGAGATTTGGCCTTGATCCCTACTAATCCATTGTGGGGATCAAGCAAAAAGACAATTCATGATTTAGGTTTGAAGTCCGAAACATAAAATTGGTTGATTACTTCAAATTTTTGTAAATAGTTGACTCTAAAAAAGGCCATAAATAAAATTACAATTTTTTTGCCGGAGGACATTAATAAATATTTTAATTAAAAAATAGCTCGAATATATCCCATGACCCATGCAAGTTCCAAGCCCATATTTTCTGACTGCCCAGAGTCCAATCCATTATCCAATCCACCCCAAATGACGTCACATTTTCTTGGTGGCTCAATCTCCACTCCACTTCACTGTTTATATATATGCAATAAACCAAACACCCCTCTGCATTTTAGTTCGCTGGCATCATCAACCCATGTGGGTGGCATGAGTTCTCATCAGAAGATATTGCTGAGGCAAAAGATATTTAAACAGGTACCACAATCAATGCGGATTGCGAAACAGTGTCTTGTTTGTTGAGGATGCAGAATTTGTGCATGATTTTTGCAGGCCAATGGGAAAAGGATGTTTTCATATTTCACTACTTCACCCATTCTCTGTTTTTGCCATTCTTGTTCATTTTGGCTCCCACGAAGCCACACACGACACACACATCTTCCTCAAACTCAAACATTTATTAAACTCACCAGTTACCTCCCTTGACCCTTCCCATGTAAAATCACGAAAACAGATCGATAGCTTTATTGACGATATTGTCAAATGTCAAACTTTTAGACATGGAGAATGAAGTTGCAAGAAAAAAGAATTCCTAAGGTTAGCAAGAAAGACCAGTACGTACAAAAGAGTGATCATTTCACTAAAGGAGACCATTTTAAGCATTTATTCCACTCTTTTCAGAATCAGAAGGCTCCCACTCCAAGAAAGTCTATAAATGGTGGTGCGATTCTTTCTTCTGCAATTGGATCAATGGCTGAGATTAGCTGAGGCGTCGGAGTAAATGCTTGACGGAAATAATTACAGTGTGGCTGTTGCTGTTGGATCCGTGGATACAGTAAATAGGGGTTGGGGTTGAAAATACTCATCCGGGAACCTACAACCAACAAAACTAACAGTTTTTTGTGAGGAGAAAAGATTACTACACTTCATTTCACACCAAGGACAAAAGAGAGATTTGGTGTTGGGGTTCATGTTTTTTTTTTTTTTTTTTTTGATAAAATTAGGATTGCAGTGGACAATAGAAAAATTAAAATAAATTCACATTTCTCAGCCTTGTCTCACTTTCTTCAACATGTTATGTTGCCACTCCAATTTGTTTTTTTTTATTATAAGTACCACGAAGTATAAAACTGCAAATTAAGAGAAATCCCACCTGGGAAGACACCAACTGATGATATCTGTGGTGCCCAAAATCCATCCCGGTTTGGTGTTACCGCTCTGCAACTAACTGAGCTGCCGAAAATTCCACCGCCGCCGAAACTTGTCACTGGCAGCTCTGTTTTCATTTCATCCTCCCCTATTTTCTTGTAAACAAACTGTCCCATCTTCCTCCTCCTACAAGCACTAGATTGTTCTCTGTATTTTCTTGCCATTACAACATGCCAATGGTTCTTCACCGCGTTGTCTGTTCTCCCCGGAAACAACCTGGCTATCATTGCCCACTTGTTTCCATACAGTCTGTGAGCAACCATTAGCCTCTCCTCTTCTTCCTCAGTGAAAGCCCTTCTGTTGATCCTCGGATCCAACTGATTAAACCACCTTAAACGACAGCTTTTACCTTAATTCGGAAAAAAAAAGAGAAGAACAAAAATAACAAGTTTCAACAGGAGAAAACAGGACAAATGTACAGTTGGTTTCTTCATATTCAATATTCGAATATTCTTGCTTACCTGACCTTCCTTCCAATTTCTCTGCAATTAGGTTCCAATTCTGAGGGCCATAAAGAGACACAATTTCCTTGAGTTTGGCATCTTCCGCCG
>JAOWBN010178325.1:0-17476 GCA_028565015.1 Pinguicula moranensis
AATTTGATTGATTCATGTGTTTCTATTGATACAAGAATAAGTTCCCGACTCCACGTTTACATTCCGCTAGCAAAAATTCACATCACATGAGCTACTAGACGAGCTTTAAATCTGTCAATGGATCCATCTAGAAGATACTTAGTACGAAAAAACCATTTCGAGCCAACAACATTGATATGAGGTGGACGGGGAACAAGGTCCCAAGTATGATTCTGAGAAAGGGCATGCGTTTCTTCATCCATAGCGGAGATCCAAGCGGGATTTTTGGCGGTAGATCTGAAACTTCGTGGTTCACTTTGAGTGAGTTTCCAATGGAATCCCTAAGAATATAGTGCACAATACGGCTGCCCTTTTCCTGGATGACCCCCGCTCTTCCCATGCCCTTGGTCGTGATGAAGCTAGTTTACATGAATTGGAGATAGTCTTAGGGAATTTCTCACCTATACCAAATTTCGTGGATGCGTGGCATTAATAGTTTTTGCCCACTTCTCAATACACTGTTCAATCGGCGTATAGAAGGATTGAGGGCGAAAGCAATCCGCCTCTAACCTGGAACATGTGCTATGTGTTAGTAATACATAATTTGGGAGAGATTTACGGAAAGTCAACTTAGTAAATATGGTAAGAATTGTGAGTAACAATCCTTACCTTATCTTCCCGTAAATCTCTTCCCAAAATACGCTAGCAATCTATTATATGTAACGAGCAAGTGATGAATGAAAATAATTGAGTTTTCCTCTGAAATCATAAGTCTAATATGGTATCGGATCAGGATCGACATCGATCCTTGTTCATCATCTACCCTGAAAATTAACCTTACACTGTCATGGATGACAGATCCAAAAGTCACCGGACACAATGGCAACCAAATCACGCCGGTAGACTCAGTACCGACGGACTTGTCCTCCCAAATCGCATCCATCCTTATACACGCTCTACCTGCAGGAAACAATCAACCCATTAGCCTTAGTATCAAACTTCAGCACGATAATTACCCAATGTGGGCCCGCCTGTTGAAACTAGTCGTCGGAGGCCGCAACTGCCTACATCATCTGACGGGCGACTCGGTGCCTCCAGAGGTTATAGCCAAAGAATATTCTTAATGAGAGCAAGCCGACTTATGTGTTTGCTCATGGATCTTGGGCAACATAGATCCAAATCTTGTCAACAGATTTGCAGAATTCCCGACGGCGCGGGATCTATGGCACGGACTAGAGACCACATATTATAGCAGATCAGACTAATTTCAAATCTACGACTTGATAGTGCAAGCAAATCGCCACCGCCAAGGCGATGAAACATTAGAAGATATCTACAGCACACTATCACGGCTATGGCGAGAAGTAGACCGTCGTGAATCCAATCCCATGTCCTGTACCGCCAACAAAACCACGTACCAATGGCTCTGCCAAGAAACTCGCCTTTATCAGTTATTGGCCGCCATCAATAATGAATTCAACGATGTCAAGAGAGGGATCCTTGCCCTGGCATCGAGGCATCGTTTGGGACACTCCGTTGGGAGGCGGCGAGATGGTAAATCCTGAATAGTGGAGTTACCGGCCGTACAGATCCACCGGGAGTTGGAAGTGGCCTCAATACTCGAGGACGGTCAGGAAATCCCCAATCTGGAGGGAAAACATCATCCCGAAGGGACCCACCGATGAATAAAAGTAAGTTGTGACGGACTGCCGAAAATTCGGTCATACCATCGAGAAAAGTTTTAAGAAGATAGGGTATCCGGACTGGTAGTACGAAAAACATAATATTCCGAAGCCAGGAAACGCCACCACGACCGTGGGGTAATCAACTAACGATGCCACCAACGACAGCGAAATGGCAAAGAACAAAACCGGAGGCTTCAGTGGACGAGCAATGGACGAATCATGAGAGAGAGAACGATACAGACTATTTGTCTGTCGAAATGGAGAAGACAGGCCCAAGGTAAGCAGGTCTCGAGGAGTTGCCTCGGGAGGAGACAGGAATAGAGCACGAGGAGACGCCTTGGGCCCCTCTTCGCACGCATGGGGTACTGATCGAGGTACAAGTAACCTCCAATATTTACCCCTCTATATTGCAGGCGAAAAGACGGATTTGTCCCTCAATTTCAATGAATTACAAGACTGCCACCTGGGGACTTGTATGCAATTTTGGGAATCTGTGCAGTTTCAAGAGGGGGCCTTAACTTCTCGAGATTTGCATAGAAGCCCCCGAACTTGTACAGTTTCCCAAAATAGCCCCCAACTATTTCGGAAATCGCAATCAGGCCCCAGTATTACCAATCCTCAATATTTTAAACCCAGATGTTTCGAGACTTTGGATCCAAAACCTCCGGATATAGCAGTAGCATGTGTCATGCCTGAAAGGAAAGATTCTAAATGGATTTTTGACTGCGGAGCCACAGATTCGTTGACATACGATGCAACAGACATCATCTCACGTTCTTGATCTCATCAGACTCATATTCAGACCACTAATGGCGGAATTGCTACTATCAGTGGACCATGATCAATTGAGTTGTCCCCGACACTAAAATTATCCAATTGTCTCCATGTTTCATCTTTGTCCTATAAGCTACTCTCAATTAGCCGTGTGTCCCGATAACTTAATTGCGTGGTCTTAATGTACCCATCCTTTTGTCTTCTACAGGAGATCCGGACAGGGGGGGATCATTGGGCGTGGTACTGAGCGGGGTAGCCTGTATTATATTGATGAGGTGGCTCACCAAAGAACCGTTGGGTTGGCTTGCGGAAAGGTTGACCGACAACTCAGACTACGGCACGAACGACTAGGTCATCCCTCCCTAGGGTATCTTAAGTTGCTTTTTCCTAATTTATGTTGCAATAAATCTAGCCTTACATGTGAAACATGTATTTTGGCTAAAAGTCATAGACACTGGTTTTCTAGTACTGATACAGGTGTCCCACATGCATTTCATATTATTCATTCTTATGTGTGGGGTCCAGTCCCAGATTCACGCCATTCTACATTCAGATATTTTCTCTTATTTATTGATGATTTTCCCGAATGATTTGGATATATTTTCTTAAACAAAAATCGGAGGTTCCACAAAAATTCCAAGAGTTCTATCATATGATCTCTACCCAGTTCCAAAAAAAATGTTCAAATTCTTCGATCGGATAATGGGGGGAATTTGTCAATCAGTCATTGATAATGTTTTTTTTCGGGAGAAAGGTCTTATTCATCAAACCACATGTTCTCACAGTCCTCAACATAATGGGGGTGGCTGAAAGGAAAAATCAAATCATTCTTGAAGTTACTCGAGCTCTACTTCTTGAGGCACAAATGCCTAAAATCTTTTGGCCAGAGGCGGTAGCCACCGCGGTCTATCTCCTAAACTGCTTACCTACCCGAATTCTCAAATTCAAAACTCCATACCAAGTACTCACAGATCACATTTCTGGGACTACTCCACCATCTCTTCATCCCTTGGGTATTTGGGAGCTCGGTATTTTTCCATGTACCGAAAGAAAATCGAACCAAATTAGATCCGTGTGCCATTAAGTGTGTCTTTGTGGGATATGGAGTTCATAAAAAAGGGTATTGGTACTATCATCTGTCTTCCCAACGGATGTATAGTACGATGGATTGCAACTTACTTGAGTCAGAATTCTATTTTCCTTTCCAACCTCGTAGCCAGGGGGAATCTAACAAAAAATGCTATGACTTTCCTGGCTTCTGTGCATTCTATGCAGATTCCTGGAAGTGTAGTTGAGGCCTTAGAGAAAAAAGAAAGGAGAGAAGCCATGAATGAAGAGATGAAAGCGCTGCAGAAAAATTGAACATGGGAGAAATGTACACCACCATCAGAATAGAAACTCGTGGGATGTCGATGGGTGTTCACAATCAAGCATAATGCTGACGGATCAGTTGAGAGATACAAAGCGCGACTGGTGACGAAAGGATTCACACAGACCTATGGGTTGGATTACTCCGAAACCTTCTCACCGGTAGCCAAAATTGACATGATTAGAGTATTGTTCTCAGTGGCAACAAATCTTGATTGGCCCTTACATCAGTTTGATGTGAAGAACACATTCTTCCATTGAGATTTGAAAGAATAAGTGTATATGGTAGCTCCCCCAGGATACTCTAGCAGCTTTAGATAGGGGGAAGCTTGTCGATTAAAAAATGCATTGTACGGACTCAAGCAATCCCCCCGTGCTTGGTTTGATAGGTTCACGATCTTTATGCGCCAGAATGGATATGTGCAGAGTAATTCAGATCACACCTTATTTCTAAAGACAAGGGTGAGCATATTACTTGTTTGATCATATATGTTGATGATATGATCCTTACAAGGAGTGATACTGCTGAAATAAAACAACTTCAAGAAAGCCTGTTTCAAGAATTTGAGATGAAGGACCAAGGCATACTGAAGTTTTTCCTGGGAATTGAGGTACTTAGGTCAACTCAGGGTATCTTTATATCCCAAAAGAAATATATATTGGATTTGCTTGCTGAAACAGGGAGGATAGACTGCAAACCAGCAGAAACACCTATGGTTGTCAATCATAAGTTGAAACTCGACGAAGGCACAGAACTTACTGATCGGGAACGATATCAAAGACTTGTTGGAAAGCTGATTTACTTATCCCATACTAGGCCAGACATAGCCTGTTTATGCATAGACCACATGGAGGTTGCCCTACGAATAATAAGATACTTGAAGAGAACTTTGGGTCATGGTATTCTGTTAAAATGAAATGGCCACTTAAATGTACATGGATATACTGATACAGACTGGGTTGGAAATCAGAATGATCGAAGATCTACTGCAGGGCACTTCATGATGCTAGGAGGTAACCTAGTAACCTGGAGGAGCAAGAAATAAAAGGTGGTAGCTCTCTCTAGTGCAAAAGCAGAGTTCAGAGGCGGGGCAAAAATATTATGGCTACGGAAGCTTATTGCAGAAATTGGATTCCCGATCCAAGGAACATCACCATTGTTTTGTGATGGCAAAGCGGCAATAAGTACTTCAGGAAATCTGGTTCAGCATGATCGAACAAAGCATATTGAAGTGGATCGACACTTCACAAAAGAAAAACTTGAAGGAGGCATTGCGAGTCTACTCTTTATTCGATCTGAAGATCAACTTGCAAACGTTCTAACAAAAGCTGTATCAAGCAAAGCATTGCTAGATGTATTGGACAAGTTGGGCATCCAAGATCCGATGACTCAACTTGAGGGGGAATGTTAGTAATACATAATTTGGGAAAGATTTACGAAAAGTCAACTTTGTAAATAGGGTAGGGATTTTGAGTCACAATCCTTACCTTATCTTCCCGTAAATCTCTCCCCAAAATATGCTAGCAATCTATTATATGTAACGAGCAAGTGATGAATGAAAATAATTGAGTTTTCCTGTGAAATCATAAGTCTAATACTATGGTGTAGGGTAAATGCAATCCCCTCAAAGTGTCACTACTTGTCTGGAAGGAGCTACAAGGAAGGATCTCTACATGTTTTAATCTGTTTATTAAAGGAACTCCTGGGGTCGATCATGTTGCTTCGTGTGGCCTTTGTCGGGCTAATGTGGAAGACAAAAGTCACTTGTTTTTTGGATGCACCTTTGCTCAACGCATATGTAGGGCTGTCTAGCGGTATTAGCGATAGCGGTTATCCCTCATCCGCTATCGCTACCGCTATTTTAGCGGATTACGAAATGGCATCCACTATCGCTACCGCTTACCGCTATACCGCTACCGCTATACTGCTACCGCTATACCGCTACCACTACAGCTTTACCGCTACGATAGCTGTAGCGATAGCGAAATTCGCTACTACCGCTATCGTTAAAATAAATTAAAACTATTTTTATTTCACAGTTGAGTGTTGGCAGATGTTTGGTCCTGTGAAGTCCCCCTGTATGTAATGCTAGTGGCTGCTCAATACAAAATGTGATGCTAGCGATATTTCTATTCCAGAATTTCTTCAAAAACTAATGATATTTCGCGACGCACAGTTAGAAGTTTGTTTGGAAATTGAGATGAGAAAGTGAATTAGTGAAGTCAAACTTCAAAGTGAGATTGGAATGAAAATTATGGAAGTCTGAAAACTGAAAGTGAAACCTTGAAAACGCGTGAAACTATTTCATGTGAAACTGATAATTGTAAAATGTGAAATCTGATCTGATTATTTGAACTGAAGACTGAAAATTTTATTTAGTTTTTTAATTTGTTTATTTAATTAAATAAAAGCGGTTGTAGCGGTATCCACTACTACCGCCCGCTACCGCTAATATGGCGGTTTTGGTTTTGGTATCCGCTATCGCTATACCGTTACCGCCGGTATAACGGTAGTGGTAGCGATTTTTCGCCACTACCGTTAACCGCTAGACAGACTACGCATATGGGTTTGTTCTCTAGCCCCTTCTCTATTTCTTTTGTCCCCCATTTTGATTCGTATTCATATGAGTCTGATCCATAATTCATCGGGTCAGGAGGTGTGGAAGGCATTTTGGGAATGCATCATTTGGCATATTTGGTTGGCTCTAAAGTTTTTTCAGACTGAGGATAGCGTTCCGTGGGATTGTTGGGAACACATCAAGCTGTGGGTTTGGCTTTAGTTTAATAGAAGAGGCAAAATGGGCAGGGGTGTTACAACAATGGACTGGTTTCGTGCTTTGGCATGTTGTTGTTAGTTTATATTTTGAGTCGAGATATTCGAGGGAAGCGGAAAGTTTTACACATGCTGATTTTGTAAAGAATTTTTAAGCACATCTTGTGCCTCTTTAATGAAAATTTTAACTTATCCAAAAAAATATTAACATTGAGTATAGGACAAAGCAGTATGCAAAGCAAACTAACAAAGAGTAGACAGACGCGAGCTGGTTTTTGAACCTAGAGATCGGGTTCAGTTGCATATGAGAAGAGAGTTTTTTTTTTTTTTGGCTCAAAGGCCATTTAAATTCTTCCTAGAGGCGATGGTCCCTTACATATTTTAGGGGCTGATCCATGACCATGCTTGTAAGGTAGACTTAAATGGTGAGTAATATGCATCATGCATGTAACAAGTTTCAATGTGCATTTGAGAACAAATCATTGTGAAGATCACGTGAATCATACCACATCTTCAAGAAATTCAGTTCAAGTTATAGTTGGACCAATTAAGAGAGCACGAACAAATAAGTTCAAGGATGTAATTAAAATACAAGTAGTATCATAATAAAATCACTCAATTTTTCTGTCCCTTTGGCTTGATTGGGACGTTTATTCTCTTCTGAAATTTCACTCATACGAATAAGCATAACATATAGTAGTGCACCGACATAACGCGTTAGAGTGTTAAAAAAAAGATTTTTTAATAATTTCGACTAATGTGACAAGCTCTTACCAAAACTATTTAAATGTAAATTTTAATGCATTAATAATTATTGTAATGACAGAAATGAATCTATTGATGACAAAATTGGCAACTCAACAACAAAACAACTTTTCCAACAACTCGATAGTTAAAAGAAAACCCATTAATTTTTTATTCAGACTTGACAGTATAATATTCAAAAGAGACATTTAACAACCAAGCTTATAATCGACAGATATTTTGCTATTTTCTTTATTGTAGTCGAACTATAGGATCTGTAATACTATTTTCCAAAAGGTCAATTATACCCCAAAACGCCGATCACATGATGGAGCAAGATTGGGGATTTTCTTCACTGAAGTGTACATCGTACCTGCTCCTCACCGGGCCATCTCGCCCGTACCCGTACCCGGATCCATAATTCGCCGGCGCATACCCATTATACACGTACCCGTACCCAGGCCCGTAATATCCTTCGTACAGTGTCGCCGGCGGCGGCGGTGGCAACCCATACCCATGGTAGTACGGTACGTCATAACCACCGTAGGTCGGGCCCACGTAAGGGAAAATTGACGGCACTCCGTTCACCGCTACCGATTCCACCGGAGGTGACTTCGCCGCCAGAGCAGTAGCAGGAGCTTCCTTGGGTTTTACCGGCTTGCCGTCCGCCTCCTCTTTAGGCTTTTCCGGCTTCTCTGCCGCCGCTTCCTTGGGCTTTTCGATCCCTTTGGGCTTCTGCGGCGCGTCGTCCTTGGGCTTTGGTGCTTGTTTGATTTCAATGCCCGTGATGACTTTCCCAGCCTTGTAGCACAATCTGTCTCGAACTTTCTCCGGGCTGCAGCAGATTACAGTCACTGTGATTGTGTTTGCCTTTTCGTCGAACACCTGATCTCGAATCTCTGTGGGACAAAATGTCGATCAAATAGCTGATTCTGAATCTTAGAAATATAAATTACGGGTGTTGTTTGTTGTTATTACTTACGTGGGAATTTTCCGAGAGTTTTCTTGATCTTCTTGTAGCATTTCGTGCACTGGAGATCAACCTTGATCACCATTGGAGTCACCTGGATCGAAGAACATGGACCAAATAGTGGGTCAATCAATGAGGAGCAAGTAAAGTAGGAATAAATAATTCTTCCAATGAAGACAAAGTTACTTTCTCGTTCGCCATATCTGATCAGCTAGCTGGGGATCTGATCCTTCTGCAACTACTATTGGGAGAGAATAATGTACTTGGACTTGTAGAGAGGTTCATATAATAATTGAATGGAAATAAATGAAAATTGCAATAAAATATGAAAACGGAGTATATATATATTTTTTACTTTATGTTTTGATCCCTGTAATCTTCTTTTTTCCAATGTATACCCTAACTGGGAACTAGATTAGGGTTACTTTACTGACTTTTTACTCTTGTTGCATGTGCGTGTTTTTTTTATGTTTGATTCCAGCTCACCATCCGTAGTAGCTTGTCTCCACTACCGAAAATTCTCGGTTCGGTAGGAGTAGGTCCGGAGGAGTCATCATCAGTACGAGTACGAGTTAGTTAAGGAAAATTATGAAATGTAATTACGATTAAAAGCAACAGTTAATTACATAATAATAATTCAGAAATTATTGATTGGGTTCTGTACACACGAGAAATTAATATTCATTAAAGGATAATCAAATATATTTTGAACTGATTATATTTTTATTGGTAGGAGATTCGTTGATGTTAAATGGGGGCATGCACCCATGTTCATAAGTTATGTATGGTCACGAGAAATTAAGGGTCCTCTATATTGAAGTAGACAAAATAAATGGTATTGTTTTCAAGGATCAACAAGAACAAAAATAGTAGTTACGCAGACTTAGGAGGCTCTATTTAACAAATAAAACTCATAAGCCAATTGAAATTGAGAGTTAATACGGTGATTGATTTAATTGAATAAGTTTAGCGGAATCATCATAAGTAAATTGTTTTTTATAAAATGATAAAAAAATATTACTTTTATGTTATTATTTTTTTTATTTTCTACTTTTGAATTATTATTTTTTACTAAATAAAACAATAATTTTTTTCCTCTAACTACTTTAATTTGTTATTCTGATAAATAATTATTATTCTAATTATTAACAGTGGAATTTAGAGCAATGAACATCATGTTGCAAATTATTTTTCATAAAAGAAGTTTAGGTTTTCAGCATCTATTTTAATAAAAGGGGTGAAGGGATTAAATCAAGGTGACTTATTTTTTTGATAAGTTTTATAAAGTAATTTATTTTTTCAATCACTTTATAAAGTAAAAGATGGATGTTCACGGAATAATATTATTTGGTCAAATTATTTTATTTTGGTTAAATAAGAAAAATTATCTGATAATATAACATTAAATAGAACCTTATTGTTTTATGTATATGCGAAGAAATAGCTAATACTGTCCATTCTCTTCCACCCACTAGCATTTAATTACATAATCAACAGTATATATTATCTTAACATAGATGCGGTGCAGAGTCCATATTTCAGACGGCGAGATACGTCTTAATTTAATTAAATGAAAATAAGAGTCCTAGAATCCCCCTCTCCCAAAAAATTTTGATTTTTTCCCAAAACTAATATAAATTTTACATTTTTTTTATTGTTTCGGTGATTAATTATTCCTTTTGTTTCGTCTTTGGGTAGAGTACCTGAGTACCACACACACAAGAAAAACAAATAAAAACAATTTATCCCTTTCAATTTCCATTGCGAAAGTCGAAATTAATTGCAATAATCTATTCCGTTAGGAGTCCCATTCTGGCCAACCGACTTATCGCAAAAGCTACGCCAGCGCCAGGAACATGTAGACTTGGCTTCAAATTCAAGATCCAAAGTCGTGAAAATTCTTCTATTTTCTTTTTTGTGTGTCAGTTAGCACAACGCAGAGAGAAAAAGAAAAATCATTGGGAAATCATGCCACAAAGATGGGATCGTTTCTTATACGTCAGAAATTAAGAGAGATTATGAACTTATAGTTTAAATTAAGCTTATTTGAAAATCAATTTTTACTTCTACTTCTATTTTTTAATTTTTTTTATCTAAAAAATTAATACATTTTATTAATGGCACTAAGGTCGAAAGAATATTCATTCTCTCCCACCCACTAGCCAAATTCTTCTACTATTTAGAATGATTTTCTTCTATTGTTCTTCATTTTATTTTATTTTTTACTCCTACTCATTTTATTTAAAAATTTTGGTAGTGTTTACAATGTTAACTTATCTAAAATAATTTTTTTAAAGTGATAGTATTAAAAGTCTGAAAAACTTTAAACATAAATATTTAAAAAGTTTAAAAGAAATGAACCATAAGAAATAAAAATAAAATTTTAAATTTTAAAAAAATATTTATAAAATTTCCATCAGAATGGAGTAAGAAAAATTGGTCTTCCCCCAAAAAATATTTCTAGCTTAAAATAAATAGAGTAGTTGAAGAAGAAAGTGTAATTTTAAAACAACGTTACGAAAAAAACAAAATCTGAAATAATTTTAAAAAGTACACAGCAGAACAGCAGAACCGCAGAGCAATTATCCAAAAAAAACTATATTTTTTAACAGGTTTCACAGTTCAGACATGTTCCGATTCTTATCCTTTACTGTTTTTGTCGACATTTAAATATTCTTTTTGGACAAAATAAGCTCCTGCCCGTCTCCTAACTTGTTCTGATCAAGGTCACTTAGCAAACTCACGACACAAGACAACAATGTCTTCAAAGCTTCACCTGAAATGCAATAACGTTTGCTGATCACATCAGCCAAAGATCTAATAAGTCCACTGTATTCTCTGCGCAATATCTCAGATTGTTATCGACTTATAAAGCATCACGGTCACATACTTGGACTGGAACCGAGGGCAACAATAGAGGAGCCGGTTCGATCTTGTTGGAAAATGTCAAAAACAAAAGAAAACGTTTCAAACATTTTCTTTTCACATTATAACTATTTATTTGTCAAAATGAATATTGTTCAAATAGTAAACTATTATTTGAAATTCATTATAAACGTTAGGTAATGTTTATATACTTAATAAATAAATATTTTTAACTTTTATAAATAGGTTACATGCTTATTCGTTCGATAGACGAGATATGCAAAATACATAGAATTCTCATGTGTTGAGAACCCAGAGCAAACTCTCTTGAATTGCTGCCTCACCATTTTTAAGGAGAGATTTGAGTACGTGAATACCCAACGAGACTCTCGTTATCCGGATATTCGATCCCGATCACGCTTCCGCAAAAGATAACATTATCGTATTTAGATTTGTTATATTTAAATTCAATTTTAAATACCTTCTAGTTATTGAATTATAGTGTATCAGAGTCGGGTTTCGGATCTAATTATATTCGTTAATAATTCGATTTGTTCGATTATTTTAAATCCGTTTCTTGTTTGATTTTTCGGTATAAAATCGCAATTTTTTTCGATTTTCGTAATTGTCGCCGACCACCATCCACGGCGGAGCGTTTATGTCGCGTGCTGCCCAAAAATCGTCGGAGATCCACACGTGCCGCGTCGGATTCAGGCAAAAATGCAGGTCTTCTGTCCGCGTACATCGCACCATCGTCTACGACCACCGTCGTGCACCCATTAGAATAAGTGGCGGGGCGCGAGGCTGCACCATGACTACTCGTCTCGGCCCAGATCTGCGGAGCTGAGCAAGATCCACCGATTCCATGCTCCGGGGTGACGTGTGTTTGTCACGTGCCACCGCACCGAAGCTGAATCAACCAGGAAAATGGTGTCCCAGTGAGGAAAAGGCGAACGACGTTATTTTTTACGGTGGATCTGAGAAGAAGAAGCCACAAGAACAAGTTTTTTTCCATCATCTGGGCAAGAAACGACGACGGAAGACGATGGCAAAGGGCAACAGCCTTAAACTCGCGCAACTAAAATGACAACAACGATGGGAGCGACGATACCAGATATAAAAATGGAACGATCGCACAAAATGCGCGATCGTGGCGGTAAATCGCGACGGAATTGCGGTGAAATCGGCGCCTGACAAAATTCTTGGTCTAGGTTTTCAACAGAATTTCCGTCGAATTCTCTTACGTCCAACCTATTATATGTTGGGCCGCAAATATCTATTTTTGGCGGCCCAACAACATTTAATAAAAAAAACATTGAGCTGGGCCATTTAAATAAAAACATTGGCAGTGAGATTGGCTCAATTTAGTCATTAACACAAAAAAAATCTAGTCAGCATTGGGCCGCCAGTTTTCGCGGCCCAACAATTTTTTATTTCTTAAAAAAATTTGAAATAGAGGCCCAAATAAACATTTATATCTTAAATGTATTTAATTATGCATGAATTAAAAATTATTTATTTGCTATGAGCAATTAAATTTGTATTCTTAATATGCATGACTAGGGATTAAATTTATTTTGCTTAGTGCAATTTAATTCTTAGTATGCATGATTAAGAATAATATGCTAAGTGCAATTTTAATTCCAAGCATGCACTACATGAATTAGATATCAATTTTATTAGAGAATCTATTTCAAACTAATAAAATTAATGGAAAAATTATTAACTACGTATTAATAATTAAATTATGATAATCAAAATTTTGGATTGTCATAATTACCCCGAATTTCAAAAGAAATTCGCATTAATCGTACTCGTGACAGGTTGTCTAGGGCTGATTGTTAAGTGAGACTTATGTGACTCCACCAGAAATCTGGACCTGTCACGAGGAATCGTAACACTGTCAAGGCAGCTGATCACCGAATTATAGTACGAGATCAGGTACATGGGTGCTTACCGAATTGGTTAAGGATTACATCCGTACCAAGTCAGATACTTTTGATAATTTCGAAGATTTTCTTTTAACTATGTATTAAAAGAAAATTATATTGTTATGTGTTAACAATTTATTTGTGCCAATATGTTTGGCTAGAACAAATTAAAAGATATACCAAAATTACATCAAATATACTCTATAGCAAAAACCCCTAGTGGCCAATTATGTTTTGACCTGTATATGTTACTGTGTTTTTTTACTTCATATGGAAATTAATTTTTTCTTAGGATTTTTGATTATATAAAGCGTGATGATTATGAGCTTAGCGAAATTTTTGAATGTAATATATAATTCAAATTTCCTAAGAAAATCTAATCTCAAAATTGTGCCTTATGTCCTTAAAATATACATGTAGGAAAATAGCACTTCTAATATGATAAACGAGCTCTCTTCCAGTGCTAAGTTATTTGGATTGAACTATGACATCTAGTCCAGTAAGATTTAGTATCTCCTAAATGACACAGATGTTCTAAGATGCAAAATCAACTTCCGCATTGTGAGTCACCTACTGCGTCAACTCAATACAGGCAGAATCGAAATTCCTGAGGTCAAAGAGGTCATCAATGAGATACGTTCAATTGATGATATGGAAAACAGACGATGGCTTCCCTCTTCATCTTTGAAGTCTCATGACATGGTTATTTAGACATTCGTTGATATAGTCAAGCACGTCGATGAGCTTGAGGACGAAAGCTTGCGAGCTTCCGCCCCCTAGCCAAGATTTCTTCTACTCATGGGGGAAAGCCTAAGAGTAGCAAGAAGTCTGGTAAGCCGGCGATATAACCACAGAAACCTGCCATGAAATAGAAAGTAACTAAACAACCTCCCCGTACAAATGGCCCCAAGAATATAGCGTGTCTAAAGTGCTATGATTGTGAAAACGAAAGGTCATTTTTCTCGGGACTGTTATGAGTAAAAAAAAGTACCTTTCACTCCCAATAATCCCACAGTATATGTTTGCTCCATTGCATTAGTTTCTAAATATTTTTCAAAACTGATTGTTGATTCAGGAGCGTCCCAGCACATAGTGAATGACCATGCTGGATTTGTCAAATTTCATCCATTGCCTTACTTTCCAGTACTAATATTGATTCTGAATCTATTAAATGACACGCTAGACTTGGTCACATTGCCCAAGATAGGTTGAATAGACTTGCTAAGTGTGGTCAATTAAACCAACTCACTAAGGCTAAGTTGTCTGTGTGTGAACCTTGCTTAGGTGGCAAGGCTAGCAAAAACCCTTTCGGTAAAGCTTCTCGAGCTTTAAGTTCATTAGAATTAATCCATTCCGACATTTTTGGACCCATGAGCGTGAAAGCACGCCATGAAACTTCTTATTTCATCATATTCATAGATGACTACTTGCGTTTTGGATATGTGTATCTGTTATCTTATTGCCACAAAGCACTTGATGTGTTCAGAAACTACGTAGTAGAAGTAGAGAGACAATTGGATAAAAGAGTTGCGATTCTTCGAACCGGCCGCGGTCGCGAATACCTTTCTGATCTGTTCAAAAGATATTGTGATGTAAAATGACATAGTAAGGCAACTTACCATTCCTTATACCCCGCAGCAAAACGGTGTTGCAGAACGTAGGAATCGCACCTTGCTTGATATGGTTAGGTCTATGATGGCGCAAGCCAACCTATCCATTAACTTTTGGAGAGATGTGTTGCTCATGAAAACATACATCATCAATAGAGAACCAACCAAGAGTGTGCCCACCACTCCATATGAGTTATGGCATGGAAGGAAGCCAATCTTGGACCATATGCGACTATGGGGTTCGGCGGGATATGTGCACAATTCAACCTATCAACATGGCAAACTTGGTCCAAAAGCAACCAAGAGGATGTTTATTCGATACCCCGAACATTCAAAAGGATATGCAATGTTCGGTAAACACCCGAATGGGGGCATAACTGAAATCGACAGTCGCAATATCGAATTCCTAGAGGATCAGTTCCCAACTATCGGAGAAATAAAATAGAATGGTCAGTTATATGAGTTGCAACAAGATTCGTCACTATCTCTTGGTGTGGGGCAGAATATGTTTCAAACCACCCAGAATAGTGTAATCCCACCTATTTGAAGTGAGAACTTACAACATGGGGGACAACATGAAAGAGAGGTAAGTCTTTCACACTTCATGCCTAATGAAAATGAGGGTCAACATGAAAGAGAGGTAAGTCCTCAAAATTTCATGCCTAGAAACGAGATCACTTCTCAAAATTTAGGCAATGACGGTGTGATAACGAGCCTCATGAACCATAGGGTTAGTGGGAGCGGCCCTTCTCACACTTTCAACCCTTTGAACCAAAGGACTAGTGGGAGCAGACCCCAAAATAGGCAAGTAAAAGATCTTATTATCCGAAGGAGTGAACACGGAAAAATTCATCGATGATACTTTCAGATTGAGGAAAACGTATTCTTCTGCTCTCCTTTGGAGAAGAGCCCACCTCTTATCAAGAGGCTATGGACTCATCCGATAGAGAAAAATGGCTAAGTGCCATGAAGGATGAAAGGGGTTCGATGCAAACAAATGAGGTTTGGGAACTTGTTGATCCACTACATCGCCGAAAACCAATTGGATGCAAGTGGGTATTCAAAATTAAGCATGGTGTGGATGGATCAATCAAAAAGTTTAAAGCCCGACTCGTGGAAAAAGGTTTTACCCAAATCGAGGGTATAGACTATGAAGAGACATTTTCTTCTGTGGTGAAGATTGCCTCTATTCGCCTACTTCTGGCCCTGGTTGCCCGTCTGGATCTCGAACTATTCCAAATGGACGTAAAGACTGCATTTCTCAATGGAACACTTGAGGAAGAAATCTACATGGATCAACCTGTTGGGTTCGTCTCATCAGGACAAGATGACAAGGTATGTCGTCTTAAAAGATCTTTATATGGACTTAAACAGTCTTCCAGATTGTGTTACTTCAGATTTCATGAGGCCGTTACTTCGTATGGATTCACCATGATAGATGAAGATCACTGCGTGTATGTCCTAAGGACAAAGGACAGAATAATGTTTCTCTCCTTATATGTCGACGACTTACTACTGGCTGGAAACAACATGGGTATAATCAAGGCCGCTAAATAGTGGCTATCCTCCATATTCGAGATGAAGGATATGGGTGAAGTTAGGTATGTCCTAGGTGTAGAGATATGCAGAAATCGTTCAAAGAGAATGTTGGATTTGTCTCAACAAGCGTACATAAATAAAATCTTAGAACGATTCAGAATGCATTACTCCAAACCCGTTGACACCCCTGTTGATAAGAATCTGGCATTAAGCCTCGATCAATGCCCGAAAGCAGATAAGGAAAAGGAAGAACTGAGCAATGTTCCATATGCAAGCGCTATAGGGAGTTTGATGTACGGTATGTTATATACACGGCCAAACATCTGTTTTGCGGTTGGGTTGGTGAGTCGTTACCAAAGTAACTCGGGGCCTGCTAATTGGCAAGCAGTCAAGAGAATTTTCTGTTACCTTCGTGGAATGGCCGATCTAGTTCTATGTTATCAAGGGGGAGACCTGCGTCTAAAGAGGTTCACAAATGCTGATTGGGGAGGCGACCTGGACGATCCAAGTCAACCTCTGGATATGCTTTCATCCTAGGTGGAGGAGCTATATCTTGGTGCAGCAAGAAGCAAAACTGCATCGCTTTGTCAACCATGGAAGCAGAATATGTCGCGTGCAACGTAGCCGTGCAATGGGCACTCTGGCTCATAAGCTTTCTACAATACCTCGATTTAACTTCGAGGCCCGATGATCCTGTAGAGCTTAACTGTGACAATATTGCAACGATTCAGTTCGCTAATGATCCAAAATTCCATAGGAAAACAAAGCACATTCAGATACGCTAGTACTTTGTTCGAGACGCTGTCAACGAAGCGGAAATAAATATCAAGTATATTCCTACCGACAAGATGATCGCTGATCCAATGACCAAACCAATTCCTAGAGATGTGTTTAGAGTTCATGTCATGAGTCTAGGATTGCGTAGGGTTTGATCGCATCTTGTAAATGATAAGGACATATTTTTTGTAACAATTGATTATGAAATGAAATTTACGTTTTATTTCATTTGAGCAATACTCTCGTATACGCAATCAATTAGTAAGGCACAATAAATGTCACAAAAAGCTTAATGATTGGCCCTATCACACGGGAAATCACCCTTATACTTGCATAGCATGGAGGATGAGACTGATAAATGTTCTAGACAGCCGCTTCAGTAGGTCTGAAATGAGATTCTAAGTGAATCGAATGTGAAATGTCTAGGTTTTCACATTAAAGCTTTAAAGCCAAATGTAGAG
>JAOWBN010178336.1:0-17475 GCA_028565015.1 Pinguicula moranensis
GGGAGTATGTTAACCAACCCATGAAAACTTTTTTTCCATGAACGGGGGCTCATTCACCAAACAACCTACTCCTCCCCTCAAAAAAATCGAGTCACTGAAAAAAAAAATCGAATTCTACTCGAAATCACTATAGCTGTTATGATTGAGTTCAAAGTCCCTCAACTCCTCTGACTTGAGGCAATTAGTACTGCCGTCTATCTCGTCAATCTCCTCGCTACAAAGACTCAACACTCCACTCCTTATTCTCTCTCCATACACACAAGTTCCCCCCTTCATTAGCTCTCCCACCACAAATTTTTGGGTGCTCAGTGTTCATCAATATTCCATGAGTAAACCGCAAAAAACGTGAACCTTGTATGATCAAATGTGTCTTTGGCATCTATGAGATCCACAAAAAAGGATACTATTGCTTTGATCAAGTCACACTACATACATACATACATACATACATACATATATATATATATATATATACACGACAATGAATTGTGATTTTCTCGAAACTGAATACTACTATATCACCCAACATATCGGTCAGGGGGAGCATCTTGAGAAACACCCTGGGCATTGGTTGCTTAACCCAGTCGACTTGCCCAATACTATTCCAACAGAGCCAACTGGGGTTACCAATAAGTTTGCCTCTGAAAATATGACTCAAAATTTCACAAATGATAAGGCAACAATGCATAGAAACTATATATATGTTTCTGGGTCTCAACAAATGAGAATAAAAATTCTGGAGTATGTCAATAGGCATACTGAACGCCCTATTTATAGGAAGGGATTAAGTTTTAGTAATTGATGTATAATTATATAATTGACCCTAAACCTAATTAGGTAGTAGAATACTACTCTAATTAGAATTTTTACAATTAGATAATTAACAAATAATTAATTTAATGAATTATATTAGACTTATTTATATATTTTGTCTAACACCTTCCATGGGTGAGACAACAACGCCTTCATACCCAGCATTTCTCAAACTCTGTCATACTTATTCTATCTTGGACATACTCAGTAACTCCCCAACTAAACAAGTTTCTAGCCACACACGTTCCTTCTCCCGCGGCTCGATTTCATCTTTATCTTCAACAAGAGATGCTTACCTCACAGCGCCAAAGGTGGGTGCCTACCGCTGATTGGATCCTGATGTAGCGCATTCGTGTGTTAACACAGCGTAGACAAAATCCCCCACCTCAAATTCCACATTGCGGCAGTGGACATCGACATCACATTTGTATTTGGCTGTGGCAATTTCTAAGTTTTGCTGGACAGTCTGATGGATACCCTATAGATTACTTACAAATTCAGTGGCTGAGGTATGAGCATTACGCAAGTTTGGAGTTGGTGCGAGCTCTAGAGGGCTTCGGGGCACACAAGATTAAATGACCTGAAAATGACTGAAACTCGTGCTTTGGTTAGCGGCATGGTTGAAGGCGAATTTTGCCTTACTGAGCAGAAGATCCCAGCTCTTGTGGTGTTCCTGAGCTAGACATCTGAGCAAGTTCACAAAGGAAAGGTTAACAACTACCGTTTGGCCGTCCGTCTATGGATGGTAGGCATTGTTGAAGTTTAGTATAGTACAGACCAAGTGCCAAAGGCTGCGCCAAAAATAGCTCAAAAAGTGGAAGTCAAGATAGAAGACGATGGATCTAGGTAGGCCGTGCAGGCGATAAACATCCCGGAAGAATAGTAGAGCGACATTACTAGCATTCACAGTCTTCTTACAAGGAATGAAGTGCGTCATTTTGGATAATCGATCCACAATGACGAAGATGGAGTCCACGCCACGCTGGGTGTGGGGAAGTTCGAGCACTAAATCCATGCTTATGTTCGGCCATGGTTGCATCAGAATGGGGAGCGAGTGGTAAAGACCCATATTGGTGGCGTGGCCCTTGGATACCTGGCAGATATGGCAACATATGATGTACCTCTCAACTTCTTTGTGAAGGGTGGGCCAATAGTAGTTTTGGTAAATTAGGGACAAGGTACGCGCTGTGCCCATATGGCCTTCAAAGTGAAGCTCTCAGATGATGAGCTCGCGCCAGCTACAAGCAGGAATACATAGTTGTACTCCCTTGAATAGGAAACCATCATGTAAGGTATTGTCAGGCAGACTGCCCGTGTGGAGGTTGTTCATAATGGGACCAAAGTACTCATCTGTGGCATACAAATCCGGGAAGGAGCTTAAATCAGCTACCTAGATGGAGAGGCGACTGAGTAGTGTTTGGCGGTGACTGAGAGCATCCACTACTTTATTAGAGATTCCGACTTGTGCTTGACCACGAAGGTGAACTGTTGAAGGTAACCAAACCACGCAGCATGCCTGGCAGAGATCTTGTCTTGGCTGTGCATATGTTTCAAGGCATCGTGGTCGATAAACAGGACGAATTTGCGGTGGAATAGATAGTGCCGCCAATGTTTGATTTCCTGGACAATGGCATAAAGCTCAATGTCGTAGGCACTGTAATTCAGGCAAGCACCGGCTAGTTTTTCACTGAAATAAGCGATTGGCCTTTTGTGCTGGCTGAGGGAGGCCCCGATGCCGATTTCGGAGGCATCACTATGGAGTTTGAATGGAAGAGTGAAGTCCGATCAAACCAACACTGGAGTGTTGCACAGATGTTCTCTGATGCGCTAAAAAGTTGTCGTACAAGCCTATGTCCAGGTGAATTGCAGTGTCGTCATGCACTAGGTAAGGGTGCGTCTCTGCGCTGAATTGGGGGATGAATCGCTGAAAAAAAGATGCAAGACCATGGAAGGTGTGTGTGGTAGGCCATTGTAAGACTGCGTCAACCTTGGTCGGATCAACATTGAGTCCGATAGAGGAGAATACAAAACCAAGAAAAGTGACTTGACTAACAAAGAAGGTGTACTTCTGTTGGGCACAATAGAAACTGTTATGGCGCCGCACGGTCAATATGGAACAGAGGTATTGTTGGTGATCCTTGTTGCTACGGCTGTAAACCAAAATGTCATCGAAATAAACGATGACACAAGAGCCATTCGTACAAGCCCTCTTTTGTTTGAACACCGTTTTTCACTCATCGCCAGGGCGGATATGCACTTGGTTGTAGCCACTTTTTAAATCCATCTTAGAAAAAACTGCAACACCATGAAGTTGGTCCCATAAATCATCCAAACGTGGGATGGGAAATCGATACCTGACGGTGATCTTGTGATGGCGCGATTGTAGACGCACATCCTCCAATCGCCATATTTTTTGAGCAGGGCCAGAACGGCGCACGAACTGAGGCTTTCCCGTACATGACCTTTGGATAGCAGTTGCTCCACTTGATGGTGCAATTCCTCGTGTCGAGAGGGGTTCATTCTTAGTGTGGTCTGTTTGGTTAGGTTGCACCGGCTGCAAATTGGTTTGATATTGTATATCTCGCAAAGGAGGCAGGCCGTTAGGGAGATCCATGGTTAGGTTGCACCGGCTGGATGTCGCCTCCATTCTTTGCTTCAGCAGTTTCAGACATGATGAATTGGTAGTGTAGATTTGGCGGTGATTTTGCATGGAGGATTGCAGTGAATCTAGAAACGTTTGTAATTGTCCAACTGTGTTTTCTAAGGGTACGTTTGGTAGCCGGACATGAGTAAACCAGGCTTGCGGACTAACACGGGTAGGTGCATTTGGTAGGGACATTCAATTTTTTGTTGTAGTTGGTTTAGGGTATTTAGTAGTCGTCCTTCAAAATACGGATTACTAACTTAAATTACTAATATGCCCTTACTTATACCCTATAAATTAAAAAAAAACCTACTTCAACTTTTTTTAAATTATTATATTAATTAATTTAATTTATTTAAATTATTATAATAATGTATTAAATTCAATTCATTAATTATATTAATTTATTTAAATTATTAGAATAATTAACTTAATTTATTTAAATTATTATATTAATTAATTTAATTTATTTAAATTACTATATTAATTTATTTTAATTTATTTAAATTATTATATTAATTGATATAATTTATTTAATTTATTATATTAATTTAATTTATTTAAATTATTAAATTTATTAAAATGTTTATATTAATTAATTTAATTTATCTAAATTATTATATCAATTAATTTAATTTATCGGATTAAGTTGACTATTAATGTAAATATTGTGAAAATTAAGGATAAAAAGGATATTTCATATGTACGGGTCAAGTTGGTTTATTCCAACCCCATCATTATGGTGGGATTAAATTTTAAGTTTTTGCCAAACTTTGCCCGGGTTTATCCCTGCCCGAAAAGTAACCCGACGGCAGGCGAATTGAAAGGTGGAATACTAAACACCAGGCAAACACGGATTATTCGACAAAAATTAGGTTAAACCATCTACAAACCGGTTACCAAACACATCCTAAGTGGATATCTCTAGAATTCATGATGCACTGTGACAGAGTTGAGATTGTTGCAGCAAATTATTAAGTTTATTACTGTTATATCCTTGTTTTTTAAAAATTTCGTGAAATTAATATTTTTAAAAAAATCACATATTGGACCAGGTAGAGCGGACTGCGTGGACAAACAGTCCGGCGGACCAGTCATAAAAAATGCTATGGGCTAGTCCAACCCCGGCTAGGTCCGCCCGGCGGAACCGGCTGCCGGAGCCGGGATGACGAACTCTAGAGGTAAGAACAAATTTACACTGTTGTTTGGAATCCACCACCACTGATTATTCATTAGTCAGCCGAAATATATGCTCCGAGATCCTTATTCGTGCTCAATTTCAAAGATAAGTAGAACAGCGTTCACATACAAGAGATCTTTACGACAAGTACTCTCGATTCTTACCTTTCTAGAATCCGATCAGCATTGATGCTTTTGATTACAGCTACAACGATGGGCATGGACTCCAGTAGAGGCTCACTTGCTTCCATCTATAATTACTCTTGCTAGAGCTCTCTGTCCAACAAAAACACGAGATGCTAAATAGGGGAAAGCAACGGTTTATTCAAGAAAAAGTTGTCCAAGTTCCCACAAACAAGCTCAAACAAATCTCTGAAAGATTCATAGGTGAAGACAGCAACATGCGGGGACATGACAACATTCTCAAGTTCAAAAAGATCGCTTGAAACGCAAGGCTCGCTCTCGTACACATCCAAACCAGCACCACCAATTTCTCCCCTTTGCAAGCAGATCACCAATTCCTTCTCATCTATCAATGCACCACGTGCAATATTTACCACAACCCCTTGTTTTCCGAGTGCCAACAGAACTTCCCTGTTAATCATATGACGAGTTTGCTCGTTTAACGCGCAGCAGAGCACGAGAAAATCAGAATCAGCAGCCAAGTTGAGGATGTCGGTGTAGAATTTGTATTGAGAAGAAAGCTTCTTGTTTCTTGAGAGATATGAAATTGTACAGCCAAATGATTCGAGCCTCTTGGCTACCTCGAGGCCAATGCTTCCAAGGCCAACGATCCCAGCTTTCTTGCCTCCCAACTTTGAATTCAGAAACAGAGAATGAAAACAAGTTCAGACAAAGAGGGAAGACTGAGAATAGAGAAAGTAGTTTTTGACTTATATTTGCAGTTGCACGGTTCATGATATGCAAATTAGTGCAAACAAATATGAATATATATAAATTTGACAACCAAGAAAGTATGCTTCTGTAAACTCTGTGACATATTCGTTGAAAAATAATAGAATTCAAATCGTCATTGAATAATAACATCAAAATGTTTCATCTGCAAAAGCAATTTCTAGGGTACCTTCAAGCCAAGCGGATGTGCTCCTAGCAGAGGCCAAAACCCATTTTTTACGAATCTATTCCCGGCGCTAATTTTCCGCAAGACGTCGATGAGGAGCCCCACGGCGAGGTCAGCGACGTCGTTGGAAAAGATGGTGGCCGCATTGGCAACCACCACGCCGCGGCGGTGGCACTCGGTGAGGTCAATGTGGTCGATTCCGGCGCTGGTAGTGACTATCAGGCGAAGAGAAGGCAGGTTTCCGATCAAGGCGGCGGTGATGGAGTAGTAGCCGGAGACGAGGGCGGCCTCCGTTTTCTGGGCATGATCCGCGAGAAATTGTTCCAGGGGTAACGGGGATTCCCATGTCCGGAGAACTTGGAATTTTGAGGAGAATTGGGCGTCGTAATTTCTGAAGATGGCTGGCGGGCCGAGAACAACGAGTTCCGGCCGCAGCTTCATCGCTGTAGTGTCCATGAGAAAACTGTGGAAATCACAAATCTTTGCTTTCTATTTCAACTGTTGTGTATCCTCAACTCCATCGTAGATTCTGTAGTGGCCTAAATGATATCGAAGTCAAATAAAAGAGGGTGATATTTTAATAATGTTCGATTTTGATAGATTCATCCAATAATAGACCAAAACTTTCTTTAGACAGAATAGAGCATTTTAGGTGCCTCTCGATTTTTGTTTATTTTATTTTTTTCTTAAAATGTGATGATTAAAATGAGTTTACAAGTAGGATTTAAATAATTAAATAATTAATTGATTTTTCGCAATCTGTCATAATTAGAATAATTACGTAAATCTCTCCTAATTAAAGTACAAATTAAATCAAGTCATCTGCTAGAAATTAGGCATAATCGGGACTAATTGACCTTCATAATTGACAGACTAATTTATTACCAAAAATAATAAAATTAACTAAAATATTGAAATCAGCCCCAATTAGGAATATGTTCCTATTTTTGCAGATTTTTTTGCATCAGTCTCCCCGGGTTGGAGAGAACTCGACCTCGAGTTTGGACTAGGCCCACCAGGATCCCGATAGCAGCATAATGGACAATGGATTATGATTATCCAAAGTAAAAACGAACATGTCCGCCGTGATAGCCTTATCAGCAACATCTTTTCTCATACTCAGAACGACAAGCTTCACACCTGTTCTCTGACAACTTTCTCCCACTCTCTTAGGGAATAGATTAAAATTTCTGAATGTTGAAAAGACAATGATTGCTCCCTCAATAATAGGATGGACTTCATCTTGACGAACGTCACTTGGCATAGGATAATTCTCGATGTCCCAAGAGATTTGCGACTTATCTGCACATTCTTGCTTGAATGTGCCGCTTCATCTACTGCCTTAATGACTTGGTCCGTCAACTGGATTGGCGCTGCCAAGGTCTTCTTCACTAAATTCCCAATCAAAACATAATCAGAGAAGTGAAAACCTGGTGACCCGTCGTACTCAATTTCTTCCTCAATATCATCTGATTTATATCGAAAATAGGAGGACCTTCATACTCAGAGTTGTTATCCAAATTTTCTACTCCATACGACTCGACAAATAAGGAATATTCAAATTCCTCCAGATTGTCAGAAACCTTCAAATTTTGCACTATTAAGCGCTAAGATAGATCTATGACTTGCCTCTGCAAAGTCTCAATCATCATCATGTCTCGAACATTGCAATCACGGTGTTGGGCTTCCTTAATCGGAACCTGCCTACGATGACCATGACTAAGAACACGATCCTATGCACCATGTCCCTGTGCTACAACTTTGACCATGTTGAGTTCAGAGGAGGATGTTGATTGCTCTAATACCATCTGAAACCGGAACAAGATAGTGATTATCCTGTAAGCTTGAAAGTATAGAAAATTGCAGGAAAAATAAAGAAACAAGAACTTCTCCCAAAAGAATCTCGAGCGGTGCTCTCGATTTTTGTTTATTTGATTTTCTTCTCAAAATGAGTCCACAAGCCAGGCTTAAATAGCCAAACAATTAACTGATTTTCCGCAATCTGCCATAATTAGCATAATTACGTAAATTTCTCTTAATTAAAGTGTAAATTAAATTAAGTAATCTTCCAAAAATTAGGCCATAATCGGGACTAATTGACCTTCCGAATTGGCAATGAATTTATTACCAAAAATAATAAAATTAACTAAAATATTGAAATCAGCCCAACCTCAACTAAGAATATGTTCTCATTTTTGCAGATTTTCCTGCATCACAAACACAAGTCTCTTGAACAACTCTATAAAATTGAATGAATAATGGAATCAATTATGCTGACTGTGATGAGAGTCTACTTTTATGCAAAACTATTGTGTGGTTCAGTGCACACTGCTTAACTGATCATCTTCTCATCATGACCGCTCATTCCCGCTCCCGGATGTATGCATGGATCTGATCTCTCCTCATGTTCTATCATTAATTTGGTTAAAATTGCACCACAAAGAGTTATCCTTGACCGGATGGGGTTGGCGTCCGGAAGCTGTAAGGTATAGACCGGGTTTTCAGGGTGGTGCCTGGTTTGTAGCCGTTTGGTATCAAAACTGGGTCATGCACCTGCCCGGGGGTTTACGCTTCGGGCAGGGTATACACTAGGGCCGCTCCCACTTTTTAAACCCATTTCGATCGAGGGTTTAAGGATTCGGGCCTCATTCCTGCACTGCGAAATACCAATTTTGCCCCTGTAATTACCATATAAAAGCCATTTTCAGCACTGTTGTCGCGAAATCGCTCGTGACTTTTGCTCGAACTGTTCTCTCCCGCTTCTCCTTCTCTCAGTGCCGTTATCGCCT
Organism: Pinguicula moranensis; assembly: GCA_028565015.1. NCBI lineage: Eukaryota > Viridiplantae > Streptophyta > Magnoliopsida > Lamiales > Lentibulariaceae > Pinguicula > Pinguicula moranensis. The sequence goes on from JAOWBN010178336.1 coordinate 8,507, forward strand.
GCGTACTCGTTGGGAAGGTCCAATTCGACGCCAAATATGGCTTATTGACAGCGTAAACCCCTTACTTCATTATTCCATAGCGTCAGGATTACGTTTTTTACAAATTTGTGTTTAGGGTCTATTTTTGGGATTAGGTTACGGTTCCAAATTTTTTTGGAATCTTTAAGGTTTGATAGGGTCGACTAGGGTCTGATAGGGTCGATTACGGTTCAATATTTGTATTGTTCATCAATTTTGACAAGTTTTTGGAAATTATCAGTTTGTTTGTTTTTGGAAATTATATCATGTGAATAGATGATTCACTGGATCCTGTTGCAATTTTTCTAACACAAACATGTTTCTGAAGCTGTATGGTATGTACTTGCTTGCTCATCTTGTTATGCGAATAAGAAGTGTTGGATCTAATTGTAGTTGTTTCTTTCACTCTGCTTCCTTTTCTGTTTACATTGTGTGCTTTGGCATACGTTATGGGTAGTGCTTAATCTTGTCACTGGTTTCTAAAATAGTACTCCCAATGCATACCTATTTTCTAGTTGGTGCGTGTTTTGGAAGTTTTGTTGCATAAAAGAATATCCTGAAGATTATTCTTTTAGGTTTAGCAGTAATATGTGTTTCTTTCCTTCGAAATTATTTCTGGAAACACTCGACCTGCTGTTAAAAAATGTTTACCTACTGTTAATGAAACATTGGATTTTCATTTATAATGATTTTCATTATGCTGTTTGGTCTCATGAATTGTGAATTCTCTGATAGCAATGGAAGTAGAAAACTTCATATTATGCATACAGGCATTCATCGACGCGCTTCCTATGATACTCTACTTAGCTGCCCTACAAAAGAGAAGGACAGAAAGGAGTAGACGCCGTAAGCGCAAGCGTGACGGTCTAGAGGAGCCAAAATATTTAATTTTAGATAGAATATCAGAAAGAATGGCGTTTGTAGAGGGTATCACGCAGGATACTAATCGTGAGTGTTTTAGAAATTTGCAGATGTGCAACCAAGGTTTCGTAGAGTTCTAAAAGCACAATGTGGTCTAAAAGACGATCAATACGTATCTGTCATCGAGAAAGTGGCAATATTCCTCCGCAGACTAGCACACCACCAAAAAAATCGCATTCTTCAAATTGACTTTCAAAGAAGTGGCCACACAATTAGTGTAGTGTTTCATGAAGTACTTATGGTAGTACTTCAGCTTCATAGCGCACATCTAGCTCAACATATATCGGTCGACGAGAGCACAACTGATAAAAGATGGAAGTGCTTTAAGGTTATGTCATTGCAGCGTTTTCAATTATAACATTGTGTTGGTCTTTAATTATAACTTGAATATGAATGTAGAGTTGCGTTGGGGCACTGGATGGTACATACATCCCTCTCCACATTCCAATAGATGATCAGTTGAGATATCGTACACGCAAAGGCCATTTGGCTACAAATGTACTGGGCGTGTGTGATACTGAGTGTCGGTTCATTTACATGCTCATCGGTTGGGAGGGATCGGCCGCCGACGGTCGTGTATTAAGTGATGCAGTAACTCGTCCAAATGGCCTCAGGGTTCAAAGAGGTTAGTCTTTCACAATACATATTTTAGTAATTACCGTACTAATGTTTAACGGTTATGATTTAAATGGCAGGAATGTATTATTTGTGCGATAGTGGGTACACAAATGGTGAAGGCTTCCTCACACCCTTCAGACAGACTAGATATCATTTGCATGAATGGGGTCTAGGTAACCACAGGCCACAGGACTACAAGGAGCTATTCAACTTACGCTACGCAGCAGCGCACAACATTATTGAACGGGCCTTCGGAATTCTTAAAAAATGTTTTGCCATGCTAAGAAGTCCTTCATTTTATCCACTTAAGATGCAATGCGATATAATACTCTCTTGCTCACTTCTTCACAATTTTGTTATTAAAGTGACCCCGCAAGACCCACTATTGCATTCTTCAAACACACCTGTGGAATAGACGGCCATTGACACTAATGTTGCTGACGAATATATACAATTTGTGAACTCCTCACCAGGGTTGAATCAATTCAGAGAGCAACTTGCAACTGATCTTTGGGAGAATCATACGCAACATCGGAATAGATGATTGAAATGTCTTCATTCTTGTACCGTGAACAAATATGACTATTGGATTATCTTTGGGAGAACTATATGCACCTTACTTCTCAGAGGTGTTGCTTCTTACATGTCATTTGTTTCTGACATTTACAGTTATGGAGTATAGTCTCGAAATTTGAGAACTGTACATGAACCAACATACATGACTTTGTGACCTCTTTTTTTTTTGCTTCCTTGTCCAGCTTTATCTTTGTCTGATGATCCCCCTTTTCATTTCCAAGGCTTCAGCATGCTCTGCGTGGGATTTGCTTGGGTAAGAACCCTGGATCATAAACAATAAAACACAATACATTTTTTTCAATATAGATGGTATGCGCTCATGAGTGATATATCTATTACATTCGTGCAGTTGGCTGGCTTTTTCTTGAGTTTATTGATTCCCATATTGTCAAGGAGAAAACAGGGCAACAAGGACAGCATAAAGATATGGTGTATTTGATCAGGAGCAGTGCAGAGGGGGATGAGTGAGGTCTGGGAGGCAGTGACAAATGAGAACATGGGTTATTATGAAGACTAAGAGAAATGCTACTGCTAGCCAGAGGGGGATATGCTGCAGGCCAGTGGTGCCATAACAAATATACGAAATTGTCATTAAAAGTGGATCGTAAATATTTTGCTGAAAGAATACCTGTAAATAAACTCCATTTACCTATACAAAAAAAAGGCCCTGCGGCCTCCTCAGTCATAAACTTTGTTTTGTACTTATATTATTTTTTTTCCTGGGGAAAAATAGAGATGTTATCCATCTATTTTTGCTCTTACTTCTCCTACTTCTTTTATTTTATTTAAGAAGTTTGAGTATTTGTGAAGTTAGCTTTTATATGATCTTCTTTAAATAATAGTATTGAAAATTCAAAACACAATAATGTACCCAGTATATTTTCAATTAGGTTGAGGTCACGGGAGTCAGATGTACGTGATCTTACCCTTGTAAGTATATAAAGAGGTTGTTTCTGTTGCGATCTAATGTGCATTGCGTCATTTAATGTATTGAATTTCAGCAATTTCGCTAAGTAGAATCACTAACATTTAATAGAGTCATTTTGCTCTAGTCCATTAGTAGCATCAAGCTAAAAGAATTGTCAATATTCAAAACCTAACATAAATATTTAAAAAGACTAAAAGAAAGAAGTCATTAGAAATAAAACTAAAATAAAAACTAAAAATTAAAAATTTGTTTATAAAATTGGTAAGAGAAGAAGAATCTGGTCCTAGCCCAATTTTTTTAAAAAAATACTTAATGTCTTAAAAAAAGAAATAAAAAAGCAAAAGTAAAGATTTAAAATATTCATGTTCAATTAATCAGGAAGGAGCCATTGCAATCATTTTTAGATAAGTAAGAGCCATGGCAATTTACAATCACTTCAATAATAAATAAACATTGAGATATTACTAAACTATCCCGTATGCGTGACGTTAGCCTCCTTATCCAGGCTGCAACAGCACTAGCAAAATAGTATTCTTTCTAAGCTTTCAACTCCACGGAAGAAGACGAATTGGCAACATAATGAATAGAGAAATGATATAGGGGACGAACACGTGGTGAAAAGGAGGCGCATGTTCTTCACGCAAGGAGCGAAATGACTAAAATAATCCGTGTTGAAATTTGTACCACTGTTCAACACGAGGGTATTTTAATCATTTTCCTTAAATTCGTGTGTTCGTACGCACTATTCCTTCGTGTGCTATATCATTTTTGTAACGAAAATACAACAAATCCAGGGATGGCAAAATGCAAAAATCATTGAAGTAGGGCAATACTATTGCGGTTAGGCAAGATCAATCGAGCAGACAGAAGACAAAAGCAATGATATTCAATGATCCTCCTTGTAAGAGCATAGATGTTTCGGGTGTTGACGGTGTGCATTGTCCTATCGGCAACGGCCATCGATACACATGATTTGTCAAGTGAGGTCGAGGGTTCGACTCTGGCTGGGAGCAACTCTGGTTCTGTCATCGGGATTAGTCGGGTCCCTCTAAGAAGTCGACCCGAATACTTAGTGAACTCAATTACTGATTACCTACCAAAAAAAGATGTTTCGGGTGTCGAAAAATAGCCTTTGCGGTGCAGATTCCAAAACGATGAAATTTTGTTAAAAAGATATTCGCGGATAGCAATACTTGTAAAAAAATAATAAATAAATAAATAAATCGTTTAACTAAAAAAACTCCACGGCCACCAACCCTTCTATATTTATTTAATAAAGATCCAAACTATTATTCATTTCAACCATGAAATACTTCTTCCTATTTACTAATAACTAGTAATTGCCCGTGCCCTCAGGGCACTGGTGTCAAAACATACACCAGCCTTAAAAAAAAAAAAAAAGTGCCACGTGGACCAATCGGCGTCCACGGATCGAAAATTAGGTGGCAGTCCAGCTGGACAACTGCCGCATTATATAATAGATGTGGATCCCATCCAGATAAACTCATTTCAACCATGTGAGTCCACTATTTGTTGTATTTTTGGTATGGAGAATTATTGCGCTATTCCAATAATAAATTAGATAAATAAATAATGGCAAGGGCGAATCTGTAAATAACCGTCTATCAAATCTCTCCTCCGTAAATAAGATGGCCGTTTAAAGTTGACGTTCCTTTCATTTCCTGCGAATTGCTGACTGAAAAACAAATTGAGAAAATTTGATAACTCAAGAATGGGCAGCGCGGCGGCATCAGGATCTGGATTCGTTAAGCTCGTCCGGACGGGGCGGCGGCCGCAATTCGGTGACATACAGGCTGCAGCCACCTGGGGCGTTGCCGCGGGAACCGCCGGCATCTACCTCGTTCAGGTGCTTCGTTGTTTCACTCGATTTTCTTCGCTTACAATTGGATTTCCGCTTTTATTGAGGGATTTGATACTGTTTTTGTTTAATAGTAATAATTTGATCTGACGGAATTGATCTTGTTTAGTCTTCAATGTCAATTTTTCTTGCTAATTAGGTTTTATCCATGTTGATCCTTTAAAAACCTCTGCCCTATTTTCTTGATGAATTTGCGTAGGAGATGTAAGCATAAGATTGGGGAGAATTGAGTTGGAAATCTGAACTAATTCAATGTAGATGGGTCAGAAACTTGAACCTTCACGAGGCATTTTACGGACGGGTTTTCGTAGATGCTCTTTAGGACGTGTTAATTATATATATACTCACTCTTTTTTTTATATCACAGATCGTCCTTGAATCTTATCATCATTCATACACAATTAAGAGCTCTAAGACAATAAAAGGCTCTGTCAGTTTGTCTGCATGTGCTAGCTTTTGTTCTGTTGTTTGATATCATAAGGTTTACTCACAAACCTTAAACTGCTCATATTTGAAATACAAAGCGTGGGAAAATTAAATTAATTTATCTAAGGAATCTTGCTTTGAGAGGAAGAGGGTGTTTTGGGATTTGTGGAAATCAAATTGAAGCTTGGAAAAGTTATTTATTCATGTGGCAGAGAACAATTAAGAAAGGAATTGTGCTTTCTGTTCCCTATTTGTCTGGTGAAAGATCAATCAAGAACACCATCATGCATATTTCAACCCCTTATAGTTGATGATTTAGTGAAGTGGATTCAGCCTTTGGGCCGTGTACTATTCATAGCTGAAGGGATAAACTAGCTAATAATCTCCATTCTTTACTTGTTCTCTTTCATGGCATTGTTATGTACAGCCTTTTAACTGATTCTTGAATTGATCTCTTTCATCTGTTTGTTATGCCCCTCTTAATGTAGGGATGAACTAGCTGTTGATTTCCATTCTTAATTCGATCTCTTTCATTTCTTTGCTACTGGCAGCCTTTTGACTGGATAAAGAAAACATTTTTTGAGAAGTCAGACTCAGAGCAGAAGTGATCAGGGATGTCAAATTCTTTAGGGTTTTTGTTTTGGTTCTTTTTGTTGTTGCTGCTAATGTAAAACCTCAAAGACAAGGAATAATATTTGTCCGCTTTCATGGATTTTTGGCATAAATTGCTTATTTCTGGTGATAGTATTGTTTGGGGGATTTATTTATATGAAAGCTAGCTGAGAGTTCCTCTCTTTTATCTTTTTTATTTTATTTTTATAAGTAGTCATAAGGCCAGGTCAACCACATGGGCAATGTGTGTCCCATGCGTCGCCTGTAACTAACCTACTAGGTATCCAGCTTGTCCGTAAGGACTTCGGCGACTAATCTCGATAACAATGCAAAGTTGGTACCCAGCCCGAATCGAACACTCGACCTCACTAGACAAGCCCCGTGTGTCGAGAGTCGATGCCGTGGGCCAACTCTTTTATCACCCAGTGCTGTTACTGTCTTTTAAGAATCTCATCGAGGATGAGTGGATGAACTACTGTACTGTTTTAAAGATGTGGATGGAGTTTCAGGAATTAATCTTTTTTTTTAAGAATTATTATATATTTTTAAATATTAAACATGCCATGGTAAATAGATATGTGATAAAATTTCAGAAATTAATCTGATATTTTTTTTAATGAAGTATTAATATATTTTTAGATATCGATTAAGCAATGATAAATGGATTAGTCTGGATATTATTATCCAAAATGAAATATTAATTCTGTATTCTGTATTCTGACAAGATGTGGACGAAAAAACCTCTCCCTGAAGTCAGATTATGCTGAGCTAGTTACAGAATTAGCACTTCTATTCTGGTCGGCTGCGTTTGGTAGCAGGTTTCTGGGCGAATTATATCGGATAATTGAAGGTTATCCGACTTTGCCCGTTGTTTGGTACACACAAACTAGTTATCCCAGGACCCAACGGATTGCGTCTCGGCCCGACCGGACCTCGGATAACTCAGTGTTTCCACCCAAATATTGGCAAATTGTGTGATCCCTCACTTATCCGATATATGAAATTACAAAAATGCCTCTGACTATCAAATAAATTACAATAAATCGTGTATTTTGAGGGCATAATTGTAATAGCATACTGAATAGTAAATTGATGTAGGATAGACACTGGGTTGTTTGTGGTTATCAAACAGTTTAGCTCACTAAATCTTGTCTTTGCGTTATCCCGTAATACCCTTACCAAACGGGTGGTAAAAAAAAATTCACCACAGAATTTTCAGAGTTATTCGCGAACCTGGCTGTAATCCTACTATCAAATTCAGTCATCCATGGTTTCTTTTGGCTTGGCTATTCTTTTGGAAAAGTTGCTAGAAATTAGTAGGGTTGTCGCATGGGTGGCGGTGGCGAAAAACTGCTACTGTTACCACCATCACCATTATTTTAATAGCGGTGGGTGATGATAACAGGTGGTTCATCAGGTATCATTTAAAAAATTAATTTTGGGAAATTAAAATTAGATCAATTAAGTAAATTATAATTACATAGACTAGAGATTAAATTAGGTCAATTAGTTTTTTATTAATTAGATTTTTTTGGTAATTTAGTTAATGATTTTAGTAAATGGACTCCTATAAATTATAATTAGATAAATTAGGTAAATTATAATTAGATATATATTAAGAATCAAATTAAACAATTAATTTTGTAATAATTAGTTATGCATTTTTTTGATAATTCATTAATTATTTTTGGTAAATTAATTACTAATTAATAAATCAGGTAAATTATAATTATATAGATTAGGAATTCAATTAGGTCAATTATTTTTGTGCTAATTAATTTTCGTAATATTTTTTATAAATGAACTCATAATTTAGGTAAATTATAATGAAATAATTTAGATATATTATAATTAGATAAATTATTAATTAAATTATGTCAATTATTTTTGTGTTAATTAATTAGGTTTTTTTTTTTGGTAATTTAGTTAAATATTTTTTTTTTTATAAAAACTCCTAATTTAGTTAGGTAAATTATAATTAAATAAATTACAATTAGATAACTATGAATTAAATTAGCATCATAGATTATTTTCTAATATGGTAACGGTGTGCACGTTCAGTAAACGTGCACCCTAAATTGCTCATTTAGAAAACGTGCGTGCTTGACATGACACATGGAAAAAATAATATGCTATGTCGGGCCAGTCTGCGTTCCAATGAGACATACACATTTGCACGTTTTTAATTAAAAATAATGTAAAAGACAATTTATCATATTGAATTTTACAATGACCGCATAGGGTGGGTTTGGTAGCCGGTTTACTTTAAACCCGGGTTTGGGTTAAGGTAGGGTTTAGGTCGGTTACAAACCTTGCGACCCTGTTTGGTATGGCCATATAGGGTTTCATAAACCGGACTTAACCTAGTTCGGTAATATGGTCAGGAATCCGGTTTAACTCTGTTTGACATACTAATATGTCGCAATTACCTGTTTACCCTCCATTGCAACGGACTTAAAACGCCAAGCAGCGGGCCGTAGGGTTTTCTTCCCCTTCCACCCGCTTCACTCGACTTTATAGGTGTTCTCCATGGCGTTTTCCGGCGCCTCTTCTTCCCGCGGCAAGCCCCGCCCGCGGCACCGCCGTGCAATCGGAAGCTTCCCTCCCTTTCGACCGTTCCCGGTTACCGTCCGGTGGCCGGCACGATTCTCGCTGCGCGTGTATGCGAAGATGCACAGGTTGGGCCGCCGCTACCCTCGTCGCCGGAATCACCTTCGACTGAAGACCGATGACGACCTGAAGGCACACGTGAAACCAGAACAGCGCCAGGGGGACGACATTTCCGACCCGATCTGCTTGGATTCACCCACTGCCCGTACTGATGCATCGGCTGATGAAGTGCCTAGTCCGACTATGGCCGTCCCCCAACCGGTTCTGGATGAGCAATCCTGCGTGACCGAGGTTACTCGCAGGGTTGACATCGTGCAAGAGTACTTCATGTGAAGCAATCTTGCATTGCACATTTTGACTCCTGCAGACTTGAATTGCAGT
>JAOWBN010178357.1:0-29961 GCA_028565015.1 Pinguicula moranensis
TATAATTTATAAGTTTAAGTTTTTAAATTTTATAATTTTATAAGTTTTATAACTTTTCAAACCCTAAACCCTAAAAAATTTATTCTCGGTAAAATCAAATTTTAGTAGAGCAGTCAATATATTTGTTTCTAAACTTATATATAAAATTTGCATTTACTTTTTGATAAAATATTATAGATGAAAATATTTGTTTTTCAAAATTTTTGGGCCATACCACCTTCCACCCCTCTCACCCTCGAGAGTGGAGACTGGAGTCAAGACATCTACTGTTAATGCAATTTAAACTAAAAATTATTGGCGCCACCTACCAAAGGATTATGAATAAAATGAATGTTCAGGACCCTTTGTGGAAAAATTATGAAAGTTTACCTGAATGACATGCTCGTGAAGAATAAGAAAGATCAAGAACAACTCAAACGAGTTGGCTGGTGGTGAATAACTTGAATTCTCAAAATAAGTTTATGTTTTAATTCACATTGGGTACAAAAAAATCGTTGGGGCTACGACCACGGGCCCTATTCGGGAATTGTTGGCCCGAGATTTAACCGATTCATACGGGGAGTGGTTGCCTGGTATGGATCTCATGGATTAGTTGGACCAAAATGGTTCCGAATACCATGGTCACCTCCCCACCCCCACCCCAAAAAAAGCTCAAGAACTTTATGTCACTTGATAGAAAGTTTATAGATATGCGAGAATAGGGATGGGCAAACGGTGATCGGGCCTCGTATTTTTCCACGGAAAATCGGGACATCGGATTGGGTTCGGGACTGAGAAAGTTGTCCCAAACTTTTATCGGGTCGGGATCGGGTTTGGCCCGTAAATTTTGGGACAAACCCAAATCCCGATATTATTTATGTATATAAAAAAATTCAATGAAAAGAAATTTTCATTATCAATTTGACAATTGAATTTCCGCTCCGCCTTCTTTCTTTGCGAAACCCTTCGCTCCGCCTTATTTCTTGGCGAAAACCCTTCGCTCCGCGTCTCCGCCTTTCTTTCTTCATCGCCTGTCACGCCGTTGCTCACTTCGTCGCCGCCATCACGTATGTCTTGTGCTCCTCCCATTTTCTTCGTCCAAACTAAGTGCGCCCTTATATATTTTTCTATGAAGTGAGTTGTGGTTTCTTCTTCTTTCCCCACAAAACTTGCATTCCATGTGTACTTCACTACTTTGGCACTTTGTACATTTCTTCTCTTGAAATTAACCATTGTCGAAATTCGATCTTGTAGTGCGCACGAGGCATAAACCGGGACCTTGAGGGGGATGATTTGGTTCCATAACTTGCAAAGTTAGGCTTCAAATTTTTTTGAAGGGCTCTACGGATCTGGAGGTAACGCATTGTTTGGGGTATACTTTGAGTACCATTGAATATTGATCCTCACTCTCATTTAATTGTGATTATGATAGAATATATAAGGTTGGATAAAGGCTCCACTTCGTGGAGGAACAATTGTTTTCTTCAATTCCACTGCCACCACATTTGATCATCATGCATCATTGATTTTTTCGCCAGTGTTATACACTTGTCTGTTGCCACAAAATAGAATTGTCATGAGCTTCACATTGTCTACTAGAGCAGGTTAACTTCACATTGTCATGTAGCTTGTTGGGACTGGTTAAGAGGTAACAATGAGATATGTTATCGACATCAAAGTGATAGGACTCAAGACTTCGAGTTTGAGACAAATGCACTCTACAAAGGTGATATTTATTTGATTTTAATTTATGCCTAAATAGGTAATTAACCCGTAACCATCACAATTTAAAGACACATGCTATTTTTATTAATGCAGAGATGAAATTTAATCCTGAAGGTATGCTTGAGGGGATCAATAGCTTACATATCCACGAGAGCAATGAAGATATTGCTTCTTGTAGTTGATACAGAGTACAAACTACAGACTACAGTGTGGTTTATTCCTTGATGTGTTTACTGTTTGCTATGCTTGATGTGTTTTCTATGCTTTTGGTGACCTAAAAAGAAGAAGACTTAAGTTTATTTTTGAGGAAAAATGAGGGTTGAAGGTCTGATCCTTACAACTTTTTGATGTTGGTATTCTGATGGAAGGTTAATTATGCGATATATATTTGGTTCTGAATTGTGATCAGAAATGAACCACACTGCTGGAAGGTTAATTATGCAACTTTTTGATGTTGGTATTCTGTTGCAACTTTTTGATCATTATAAATAGAAAATTGGATGAATTGGATGGCATGCATTGGATGGTAGCATTTGATATTAGGGTTGCTATTATGTTTGTGATCAGAAATGCAGAATCATATGTTGCGTTTGGTTTTGTGATGATTTGGATGGCATGCATGATGCATTTGATATTAGGGCTACTGCCTGCTATTATGTTTATTGTTTGTTAGCAGAAATGCAGAATCATAGATTCATATGTTGCGTTGCGTTTGTGCTGCATCAACCTAATTCTAGCACATGATGCATCTTTAATGGATATATCATACACTGAAGATTTGTTTTCGGTTTCAGGATTTAACCCTAATTGTTAGAAGCAATTTCGGGCCTCGGGACAATCCAAGACCCGACCCGAGGCCTGCAGTCCCAAAATTTTTTGGGACTGCAGGACTCGGGTCAGGATCGGGATCGGGACCAAGATCGGGATTCAGGCATACCCGATCCCGAATCCCGATTGCCCACCCCTATGAGAGAACACCAACTCAAATTAAATCCCGAGAAGGACAAGTGTCCCTTTGGACTAAGAAGCCAGAACTTTTTAGGATTTTTAATATCTTAATGAGAATTTTAGTTGTAGAAAAGAATTTTGTGAGAAAGAGAATTCTAGCTCTCCTTTTCTTGTTATTAAACTCTATGAATTTGGTTATATGTATAGGCCTAGTGTTACACCCTTAATTTAGGCATAAACATTGGCACGACGCCCAGCATGCCAAGGGCCTTATGGGTGCTAGATTGGCGCGGACCCAGGGCAATGGACACTTGAGTTGTGTGTGAGGAAGCTGTCGGGTGAGTGATGAAGTTGTTGGATGGGCATATGGGCATCTTGTTGCACTCCCGCACAGGTCGAGCACACCCTACGCGTTGGACTAATGTTGTTTGTGGGCACGTGAGAAAGCGCTCGGCATATGATGGAATTTTGGGTCACACACAAGTGTGTGTCAAAATGAGTTTGGCTTGCTTGGTGCAGTCACTCGACTAACTTGGCCGAGGCATGATTCTTGAGGCAGGGGTAAGTGTTAGATAGGGCACGGACCTGTCACATGGACGATGGCATGGCGTGTGCATGATGGGACGGAAGATGGTGAGCAGCGGGTAGAAGGGCATTGGCTTGACCCAGGCCCATCGTGGGAAGCTAAAACTATGGTGTGCGTGTGATTGGCACGGTGCGGGTCACGGGCGTGCAAGGCATATCGATCTGGCACTCGATCGACGCTCACCAGGCCCTGGGCAGAAAGCCGCTCAACAGGATAGCAGGGGCACATGGCAGACACCTGCATGCTCCTTACAAACCCTGGCGTACTCCCAACGGGCCCTTGTGCACGAGCCTGACAAAAAATGGTTATGAATGTTTGTGGGCGGTTGCAAACAATTTTGCCCACTATGTCCCACAGAATTGAAGGTGGAATTCAACACTCCTTTGTGGTTAAAAATACTTATCAAGTGGGCTCTAACCACTTGTCTCATTATTGAAAACGTGCATATGTTATTAATCTTGTATATCTATGTTGGTGTTAATTTTTGTAGACAAAAGGGGAAAGGGTAAAACAGCATAGCACAAGTTTATCCTTCATGAGAGGCATTGGACTCATCCTTGTATTTTTTGGTTGAGTGAATAAAAGAAAAGGGATGGGTGCTCCCCTAACTCTTGTGTGTCCTATTATTCTCGCTTGTTATCAAACCTCTTTTATATTTGGGGTAGAAGGTTGACTGATCAGGGGATCATGTCACTCTGGGTGAGCAATAAAATTTTATTCTGATATCTACCTGGTAACACCTAGCATCACGTGAGAATCCTGTGAAAGAAATATACGGATAATCTTTATCATAAAATAAAATACATCTACAAATATATTTAAAATCTAAAGCTCATTCCAACACTCTCACTCAAGGAGGGTCTTGCAACTCTCACACTCCCAGGTTGTCCAAAGAGCTATAAAGACTTATGGCGCAAACTGCCCTTGTAAGAATATCATAAAGTTGGTCTCGCAATCTTACAGACGGCAAGTTGATAATTCTTGACTCATTTTTTTCTATTGTGATGTGTCTATTGATATCCACATGTTTGATTTTATCATGTTGAATTGGATAGTGAGATGTCTGTTGCCGTTTTAGTGTCAAAAAACAAATTCATCTCTTCCTTTGGCACATACCCAAGCTAACTCATTATATTCTTTAGCCAGAGAAGCTTACAAACTCCTTTCGCCACACCATGAAACTTGACTTCTGCACTAGACAGAGCCACAACCTTCGTTCTTTACTTTGCCATGTAACAAGGTTACTGATATGAGAGGCGAAAAGTCTGGTGATATAAATCAAACAATACATCTTTACTAAACAATTTCATAGTGCTTTTATGTGTTTTACACTCACTTAGGGATGACTTACTATTTTTATGGCATGATTTATGCTCTGGTAGTGTTCTATATGCAGGTAATGATCATTGAGCTGAATTGACAATTTTTAGTGAGACACGCACAGAAATCCCAGTGTTGACGTCCAACTTCAAAAAATCAGAACTTCAGACAGGAGTGTCCGATATGAACGTACAAGATACGCATACAAAGCTTGGAAGGAACAACTTCCATGAAGAACAATTTGCCAGATTCAAACTATATAATAGACAAGATTGAGCTTGAACTTCAGTTGAAAAAATTGTCCAGTAATTATTCTGTTCTATGTAAAATACGTTGGTAGGCCATAAATCGATATCCAAATATCAAATTGGGACGCTCTATATATAAATGGAAAGCCAAAACGACATATCACATCTTTGTGAAAGAATCCCGTTCGTATTTTGTTCCAAAAAAGAGGCAAACCATTGCACTAAAATCAGAAACTGTACAGGTTCAGTGCATCAGCAATGCAAAAAATCAAAGATTTTGAATTGGATCTACATAAACGTGAGACCAACTTGATGATCTTATCAAAGAGAGCATTTTTGAAATACTTGAGAAGTAAGTTGAAGATTGATATTAAAAGTCTGAAATTTAAAAATTTTATTTTTATTTTGGCTTTATCTTCTAATTGTGTTGAAATTCTCATCTTCATCACCTAACCTTGGAGGAACTCTATAAATAGAAGTCAATGTATGTAGTGGAGGGGGGAGTTGGAGTGGTGGTCGAATTTTGTAGCCTCCCCTCTCTAATTTTGGTTGAGTTTTTCTTTTTGAGAAATTCATACGATTTCGTAATTTTTGGAAAACATTTAGAATAAATTCTTTCTTCACGTTCTTTTGATCCAATGATGATATCCTCTTTTAGAATTCTCATGACGCGATCATCAACGATGCAAGATTAAGAATTTATTTACTCCTGAAGTGGTGTAGGGTGGTTGTATCACATATTGTTAGAATTTTATGTTCTTTGTAGTTCAGATTTTATGTTACATATTCTACACTAATATTTTGATTTTCAACTTGCAGGTTTTGTATGCGTCAAAACATGCTTATTCAAGTCCAAGACTTATTGCCTCTTTAGCTACGGAATCGGGAGCATACTTAGTCTAGAAACTCTTAAATCTTTCTTTGAAAAAGAGTTCTTAGGGCCGGATTTGGTGTTTATGTGCTTAGAAGTTATATTAAAATTTATAACGCACCTGTTAGAATTTTAGTATAACAAGAATGAATTTATATGTTATGTCTTCAGCATACTATAGATTTACAATTTTAATTACATGTTTAGTGTTTTAGAGTGACAAATCAACACTTTCCTATTCACATAAAATCAAACTAGGGAGTTGAATTTGATCTTGTGTGTTTTAAGCACCCGAAATATGTTAGGAGTAATTTTGTCTCATTAAATTTGAACAAAATCTGTGTGCTTTTTCATTCTCTTCGTACTTTAATTTAATTCGGAACTAAATTTTAGGAATTTTTATTTCTTATTTGGTTACTACACATCTCAATTTTCTTCTTGTAACTTTGTGCGTGTTGTTAGGGTTAACAAGTCCATATGCTAAGAGTCTAATTTGCTTCCCTATGGTTTTGACCCATTTATTGTTATAATTGACATCGTTCTCTTGCAATTTATAGTGATTTTATGGTATTTTAGCTTATTTCGTGATTATTTGTGCATTGAGTATATACATTAAGATTTATATCATCTGATAAGAGGTCCATTAAAAAACCCATTCGCAAGGCGATGCCACATAGTCCCCTCTAAAAGAAAACTTCACATACCTTGGTGTTACTCCTTGTACTCACTTATTAGAGGTCAAGGAGGATCACATTGGCTGAACATCTTATGACTATGTGGAAAGGTGTCCACATACATCCCCTAGGCAAAAGCCTTTTGCAGTCCCCAACAAGCCTTATCCGTATGATCGATTCACCATCTGAGGTGATGAGAAATGGCCCCTGGCACTCGACAACAAGATAACACGTAACGGCCATCACCCACAAGCGGGCTTACGATTACCTGTTACATCTAGAGGAAAAGACCATTTTACCACTTATAAACTCTATAAATATGCCGGTTTGGCTAGTGTTATAGATAAGTAATTCCGGAAGACTATGGGGCATCCTAGATTTTATTCACTCACACACATGCATACCCACACCGCGATAATATGTTAGTCATTCTGCCCCATCGCTTTAAATAGTGCGGATCAAATGGAACTTTTCCTTGGTCGCATGATTGGCGCCATCCGTGGGGACATTTCTCATACCCATTGAGAAGCTCTCTTAACCGTAACAACTAAAATGGCAGAAACACCAAAATATAAAGCTCATTCAACCGTCCACCAAAAATCAAGGCATGACTAGAGCCTTTTGAAGTCATCCATCTTGAAACGGTGGTCAATAAAGACAACGAAGGCCGCCACCTAACACCAATCTCATAAGAGAACACAAAGGAAAGACCACGACTCCGTTCACACCCTTGCCCTGAGGATTAGGAAGAGATCTAGGGAAATCCTGCGATGAAGAGCAAGGCACAGAGGCTCATTGTAGTTGGTCGAATAGAAAAGCCTAAACAAACTAAAACTTCAACTCTGTCTCCATGTAATAGATGCTGCCGAGCAGGAAGAAGAGACACTGATCGGTTTCATGTACCACTTCAGTATTGAGTGTCACAAAGTCCCAAGATACGATACTTACATGAATTCTATGAGGTCCCATACTCATCCTCGAAAGGAAGTTCCCAACTGGAGGCATCACCTCCCACCTGACGTGAACGTAATCCTGGGAGGACCCACTAGGGAGATTCCTACAAGAAATCAGAAAAATGTAGGAGAATAAGTTTAGAGCCGACTCGCATGCCAACCAAGACCTACATAGCGGTACGCTTTGAGGAAATGGAAATACCCAAGGATTTACAAAAATATGCGCCTTTGGTGATCGCAACGAAGATCAAGAATTTCGATGTGAAAAGAATCATAGTCGACCATTGGAGCTCTACAGACATTATTTCTTCCAATGCCCTCGACCAGATGGGCTTGGGAAATGACCAATGGGAACCGATCAAGACTTCCCTAGCAGGATTTGGGAGAATCGAGGTCAAATCCTTGGGAGTCATTGGATTGCTGGTAAATTGGGAGAAGAAGGAAAGAAAACCGGGCAGCTGGTCAGGTTTATCGATCAAAGAGCCTTCAACTACAATGCCATACTTAGCAGACCCAACGTCTATCAATTCCAAACTATCATGTCCACTTACCACAAATTGATAAAGTTTACTACTCCCGACAGGGCAGGGTGAGCAAGAGCTCAAAGTGCCCACCTCGAGCAATGCCAGGAAGAATATCTCGAGACAACCTACCCAAGGAAACCTCAGGTATACCTTGTGGAGTGGTACCCAACCCCTAAACCAGTGAGAAACAACTTACAAATGGAGGAGCTTCATAAAAGAGGTAGCCTTGCGGGTGGATTGTCATGAAACTATGGTCTGAATTGGACTAAACCTCGATCCACTTCTAGAAGGGGAAAATTTGGCATGTTTACAAGAATACAAGGACGTTTTCACCTAGAGGTCTGACCCTTTCTAGGGGTGTCAGTCCCAAAATTGTGAAGCATGAGCTGAACGTCCATCCAAATGCAAAATATGTACAACAGAAGAAGCACAAATTCTTCATGAAGAAAGATATCATCAGATGCAAGGTCCAACAATAGGTAGCCGGCAACACCAAGCACATTTAAGAGATTCAATACATTGAGTAGTTGTCCAACGTGGTCCTAGTACCGAAAGAGGAAGCAAGTGGATGATGTGTATTGACTTCATAGACCTAAAAAAGTACTGTGAGAAGGACTTTTACCCCTTTCAATCTAATGATTGAATGGTTGGTGCCATTGCTAGAAATGCTCTTTTGAGCACGATGGATCTCCACCAGGGATACCACTAATCTTGCTCGCCAAATAGGATCGTATGAAGACCACCTTTGTTACCTCTCTTGGAAATTACTTCTATGTCATAATGCTTTTCGAATTGAAGAACAGTGGATTCACTTACCAATGAATGGTAAATCAGATCTTTGCACCATCCGTTAGAGAATGCATTGAAGTTTACATCGATGATACACTCGTGAAAATCCTCAAACTGGGTAAACATCCAAAACATTTGAAATCTTGTTTCGGTATTCTTCATAAAATAGGGTTGAAGTTGAATCCATCAAAGTCCACCTTCATGGTGGAAGGAGAAACTTTTCTCCGATATTTGGTCTTGGAGAAAAGAATCAAGCCTAACTCGGACATAGTCTAGGCGATAGTGAGCATGCAGTTGCCCCGAAACATAAAGGAAATTCATAGACTCATAGGCCATACAGTTGCCCTCAACCGGTTCATTTCTAAGTTCGTGGATAAGGTGTTACCCTTTTCAAGTTGTTAACGAAACGAGGAACATTTTACTGGGACGAAAGTTGTCAAGAAGCCTTCAGACAACTGAAACATACATCCAAGAGAATGTAATCCTCATCGCACCGAAAAATTGTAAGGAGCTCCTATCCTACTTATCAGTGTCCAACAACGCAATTAGCGCAGCCTTGATCCCAAAGAGGAAAACTCCCAGTGGCCGGTATATTATGTCTAATTGTTCCTAATGATCGAGCGGCCCTACACAACCATCGAGAAATGCGTATTGGCCCTCATAACCACTTCCCGCAAACTCTGGCACTACTTTCAGGCGTAGACTATTCAGGTAATCACCAACCAGTCCCTCAGGCAGATATAGACAAGATCTAACGCCTCAGGAAGGCTAATAAAATGGATAGTCAAGATAAGATAGTACGATGTGCATAACAAACCTCGGACAACACTCAAAACATAGGTAGTAGCGGACTTTGTTTTTGAAAGCACCCGAGGAGAAAAAGATTCTTAGGGATGGATCATTTAATTTGACGTACCCTCCATAAGTAGTCATGGAGGAGTTGAAGTCGTTCTTAGTAACTCCATTGGATTGCAGCAGAACCTAGCCCTTTGTCTAGAATTTTCTGTCACCAACAACATGGTTGATATTCGGTTAGCCCACTTCTTTGGTATACAATTACTCACAGCACATGTTGACTCATAGCTGGTTAGATAACACTTTTAAAGTACCTTTGAGACAAAGGAGCCTATGCTATTGGTCTACCTCCGAGAACTCAAAGATTAAGTGAAAATGTTTGTTAGTTTCGAGATTAAGCAGATTCCCCGGGAAGAGAATACCCAGGACAACCTAGTTACTCGAGTAGGAACCGTATGGAAGGACAAGAACATGAAAACACTGGATATCCAAATCCTAGGCAGCTCAGCCGTCAACCTTCCCCGATGGTCAACTTCATCAAAGAGGAGCTCACGCGAGAAACTTGGAAGACGCTTTTGATTAATTTCCTCCTTCACAAGGTAATTCTCCCTGAGGGAAAAGAGCAGCATCACCTCATAACTCGTGCCAACATGTTACCCTGAATTAACGAAGACTTGTATAAGAACACTTGGGAATGACCCTACTTGAGATGCATCAAGGGAAAGAATGTCAAGCACGTCCTTTGGGAAGTACACGAGGACACATGTGATGGGCACTGTGGCGGGCGAGCTCTTGTTCATCGGATCTTAAAGCTTGGATTTTTCTTGCCTACAATAAAGGAAGAAGTCACGGAGTACGTGAAAAATTGCCCTATGTGCCAAGCCTTCAGGAACCTGCGACACAACCATCCACCCCTATGAGGATCATTCTCATTTCCTGTCCCTTTGATCAATGGAGAATTGACCTCGTAGGGCCTTTTCCGCAAACTGTCAGGCAGAAGAAGTTCATAATTATGGGCAGGGAATTCTTTAGCAAATGGGTAAAAGCCAAAGCTCTTGCCCGCATTTCTGAAGCCAGAGTCAAAAGATTCCTCTTGGAAAACATAATATGCCGGTTTTGGGGTCCTCCTCGTCCTGGTATACAACAACGATGCACAGTTCAAAGGAAAGCAGATATAGGGCTGGTGCGAGGACTTAGGAATAGAGAAAAACTTCACCTTGGTGTACAAACCCCAGACTAACAGGAAGGCAGAGGTCACCAATAGGACCATCGTCAAACCAGCTGAAGAAAATGTTCAAAGATAGTCAAGGAAGTTGGGTGGAAGAACTACCCAGGTGCTCTAGAGTTATTGGATGACTCATCGAACAGCAACCAGGGAAACTCCTTTTACCCTTGTTTATAGATATGAGTCCATGGACCTCGTGGAGCTCATGATCCATACCCAACGCGTCCAAAATTACGAGGAAGAAATAAATAGGGAAGCATACTACTTGGACCTCAAGATGCTCAAGGAGAAAAGGGTGCTAGCCGAAGGCAACATTCACACGTTCAAGATGCAATTAAGTGAGCCTACGACAAAAATGTAAAGCCCCAAAGCTTCGAAAAGGAGACATAGTGCTCCAAAAATACGAAAAATGCATAGAGAAGATAGGGATAAATGGATCTTGCCTATTGGGCCCGTACTAGGTAGTTGAGGCCATAACCAACGTATCTTGCCTATTGGAAACAATGGAAAGGAATATCTTTGGCAGGCCATGAAATGCCAACAAACTCAAGAAGTGCTATCGATGAAAGGGGTGTCTAAGGTTTCCCCACCCACCTTGTATCCTTGCTACCTACATCTATGAGTGCTACAACTTTTGCAAGTGTAAATGTAGGAAAAGTGACAGCCCAGGAGCAGCTCCTCATTCGAGTGAATCTCATGGGTAAAGCACTTAAGAAAGATGTTGTCAGGGTCCCCACAAGGACCAGCATACAAACCCCGCTTGAGATGACTCATGGGTCGAGATGAAGAAACCTACGGGCTCCCATTAAAAAAACGATATTGAGATGCAAACACAGCTCCTTGCGCAAAAAGAAAAAAATGGGGAGTTTATCAACGACCTCCCCACATGAGAAATGGGAAACCTCGCACATAGGTACCATTGTACTCCTTGTGTTGGGTATGAGGAGGTCATCTTGTTCCTCAGAGGAAAAGGTACAACACCCCTCATGCTTGAGGTGTTTCACGGGTTCAATAATAAAGGGTGGAACTGAGCAGCACCCCCTCGCATCTTGAGAAAACACCTAAGTTCAATAATAGAGGAGAATAAATGTAACACCACCTTGTGCTCGAGGTATTTTGTGGGTTCAATAACAGAGGACAGAACAAAGCAATACACCCTTGCCCCTAGGGAAACACTTGAGTACAATAATAGAGAGGTAGAAATAGTATGAGTATCTCCCTCATACTCAGAGGACTAGTAAAATTTTGGGAAAGATAACAAGAGGAGTTATTATCGTCTAAAACAAAGGGAAAAACTCCTTATAACTCTGGTCGATTGATGAGTCAATTTTATACCTATTTAATGTAGATTATTCTGGTCTAATCTGGATCAATTCTGATTGGGAGACATATTTTATATATCCATTTCTCATGTTTTGGCTGGAACTGCTCACTAAATGCATATTGAAGGGAATGAAGATTAAAAGGCCCTGAAGTTATGAGTCTTGCCCCAAGAATCCAAGTCATGGCCCAAGTTTGCTTTGAATGATATTGCATGGTGGTGCCTAAACACAGGTCATGTGCACTGAACTTTTTAGGTAGACACGTTTACCCTCATTTTGGCTCCAAGCTTCTGATGGAAGCTACTCAACGTGATATAAAAAGTACAAGAACATTCAAGAGGAGGAGGTTGGGAAGAGTTATGGAGAAAGGGTTAAACCAAGGTGTTGGGGCAACGCCCGTGAAATCAAGCCTAAGGGAGTTATTTCAACATCTTTGTGTGGTTATGATGAACCCTTATTGTTTGTTTCTTAGTGCGGCCCCTTTCTTTAAGCATGGGCTAAACCACTGTCTAGGGCATAATGTGTTTCTTGACGAAATCAGGAGACCATAACATGTTTAGCTGGTTTTAACGCTAATGATGCATTTGGTTTTGTAGTATTTCATTTTGCATATGCCCTTATTTGGCCAACATTGATAGGTGCATTAAGCGTAGTGGGAGGCCGAGAGGACAAGCTATGCTAAACATGGCAAGACCTACGTCAATTGTTATAGCATGTGAATGACTATAGGATTGATGCAACCAAGTGTGGATTACCTGAAAGTAATGTTTTTTGTTTAGTTAAATGTAACATTCGAGAGGTGCACATTAGTGAATCAAAGAATGATATTTATTCTCGAGAGAGATCTATGTCTAAAATAGGCGAATCCGATAGGCACTAAATTAAAGTCAGAACATGGTAAACCATCTATGAACTCTTCTGAGGAAGTCAAGTGGTAAAGTTGAGGTCCCTAGATATTCTCATCCCAGTATCTCTCTCAGCACTCTAGACTTTAGTTAGTAGCACTTTGTTTATGATCATCCTTGTTTTAGACATATAACTTAGCTAAAAACTCATGAATTCATTTGTCCAAATTGTATGAAACCCGTTAATTTTGGTTCTTGTTAACGATAATCCTCGTGGTTCGATACCCTTCTCATCATTTTATTACTTGTGCAACTTGTGCACTTGCAAGATTATAAATACAGCATCGATCTCCCAAAACATCCTTGGAAGCTATCTCCATTCCTAACTGGAAGGTTGCTCTTTATTAAACAAAGGAATTTCATCTCCCAAAATTGGAGGATTCGATAGGCCAAGAACAAGTGGAAGAAGAAAGTGAGTCTTAGTCTTAGCTCAAGAGGGTATTATTTCCCAATTACAGGATTAGCAGAAGGAATGAACAAAGGCAAAACTATGTATCTATTTATACAACTGATGATGAGCTCCCAAATAAGACAAAAGGCAATGCAATGGTAAGAGCTCTACCAAAAAAAGGAAAAAACTATGCTCTAATGTTTACAACTTTCATCCATTCGCGCATATCTTCTTCTAGAGGATCATGAATCGGGTCAGGAAAATATGACGGAAATAAAGGCTCTTGTTCGTCCCTACAAGGGTCCAGTTGTCCATGATTGAATTCTGCACCGGCCCTCACCAACTACCCACTCAACACATCCCAGTACTGCTTCCTTGCTTGGTCTACGAATTTAGCGTACATACGTCCAAAGATAGAGCTACCAAAGCACTCATCATGCCCATAAAGCTTCACGAAGTCAATATCTTCCTGTTGAATTCAAAGTTGGAGCTCCAACTGGAAAAATTCCTCCTGAACTAATTCAGCAACAAACGATCCCTACTCAAGATGTCATCTCGCAGAATGAGCATGCTCCAGTTCTTCATACAGCTGCTTCATAAGAGTCTGATTCTCCACGACAAAAATTGTTACCTGCGCAGAGGGATCATTTATCCCAAGGCTGAAAAGATAATCATTATATATATGCAAGAGACCTCTGTACCTGGGTATGGCCCAGGCCATCACCTCGTCCAAATTGCGGACACTGAAATCCCTTTGTCCTCTCCCAATACGTTAAGTTGAGTTAAAGTCGAGGGCATCAAAGCAATAGGAAAATCACGGGTAGTTGGGGACTTTCCTAACCGGCAAAGGGCTCGACAATGTAACCTATCAAAAGCCTCATTGGGCATCTTTGAAACCACACCAAGATCAATACAAGGAGGGGAACTGTTGGCCCTCCAGCTGGAATCCGCCTCACCACTTGATCCCCAAAGGAGGCCATTTCCTGCCTCTGCAAGGGGATTAGTTACCGAAGGAGGAACTTGAAATGGTGTAAGATCAATCATCAGCGAGAATTGAGAACCTGGGTCAGATTATGCAAGAGGTTATCCAAGGACTTCTTTCCCCTTGGCCGAGTTAGAGGCTCCATACCAGCCGCCTTCTCTTGGAGGTAGTTTTAGGCATGGATGGACACATTATTAATATAAATAAAATGGAATTCCAACAAGCATCAAGATACGTCACCCATAGAAGCCGCAAAATCCAGCATTGCCAGGGGGAGGCCCATCCCTAGCTAGGATATTTTCATCCACAAAACACTTCTTGGAAGACAGAATTGCCTCAAGATGGCCATCAAGGATGGAGATAGGTAAGTGATGACCGAAGAAGAGGAGTAAACGTTAGATTATCCTAAGGGGAAGTGCAAAGGAAAACATAATACAACTGGACCTCAACCAATGACAAAACCAAAGTCCCTATCTCCACCCCCGGATGAGAACGGGGCAATACCAGCAAATCTTCCGAATCATTGGCCTCCAAAGATACAATGAAGAGTGAGAAGACCCCAGAGAGCTTGGGTTTGATATGAAGAAAAGTACAGAGAGTTAAGAAGGAAACTAGATGGGTATACCTGCTGGGAGACAATTGAAGAACAGTTATTCCCTAGTAACAGCAGAAAGAGAAAAAAATTATGTGAAGGGGAAATCTGAGCTCCCCCTAGAAGTGCGCCTTGAAAACAATAAAATACTCCTTTGGTGGGAAAAGGCTCGATCAGCAGCATATAAGGACTATCACCCTCAACAACCCAAGAGATGCGCAGAAAGCGAAAAGGCACAAAAGTCTATACTTCACTAAAGAAACTAGAGTAGATGAATAAGGAGGGGAAATTAGTAAAATTCGAGGGCTATAAGTATATAATCCTTAAACGTGAGGGATTCATGATGTGGGAGGAAAAAAGTCTGGTAAGAGGCCCATTAAAAAAGGACCGTTTACAAGAAAATGTCACAAACTCACCTCTAAAAGAAAACTTCATAGACCTCGGTAATCCTCCTCGCACTCAGTTATTAGAGGTCGAGAAGGATTACCTCGGTTGAACATCCGAAGACTCTGTAAAAAAAAAAGGTGTCCACATACATCCTCTCTTTCAAAGGTCTGCTACAACCCTTGTCCAACTCAAGTTTCCAAACAAGGTGATGAGAAATGGCCTCTGCCACCCGACAATAAGATAACATGCAACGACACTGCCTACTGGTGGGCTAGATGCTTACCTATTACATCCCTATGAAAAGACCATTTTACCACTTGTAAACTCTATAAATAGGTTGGTTTGTCCATTATAATAGATAAGTAATTCAAGGAGACTAATGTTGGGGCACAATAACTCTTATTCACTTACACACAAGCACACCCACACTGCGATAATCTGTTAGTCGCTCTGCCCTTCCGTACCACGATTTGTATAGTATGGATCAAAGGGAACTTTTCCTTGGTCATAGCCGTTACCTCCAAAAAATGTGAGTAACCCGAGGTCGATCGTCTATAATATTTCACGCCCAATCCGCATTTTTGGATCCTTCAATCTTCATATGATTATTCTTTATGAACAATATTCCTTTGGAGAAGCTTTAAAATATCGAAGGATCTGAACATTTACATTTGTGTGTTCTTTGCTCGGCAAGTGTATAAACAGACTTACCCCACTCGATGTGTAGGCAATATCAAGTCTTGTGTGGGACAAATAAATGAGCATGCCAACTAATCTCTGATAACGCTTCTTATCAATTGGTTCTTGATCTAGAATAATACACAACTTTTGGTTCCAGATAATGAGGGTTTCTGCAGGCTTACAATCAAGTAAACTAACTTCTCTTAATAAGTCAAGGATAACGCCACTAATGTTCTACCAAGAGGGTGGTGAATTTGCCTTTTGTAACTTCTTAAACTAATTATCTTGTTAATTCACTTTCTTTAAAGTTTGTCACACAAGATAATAATCAAATCTAGGTGTGGTCAGAGTAAATGCGGAAATTAAAGATACCATACAAGGATTCATAGGTTGTTCGGTGAATAATGGGTTGTGGCTAGTTCCACTCCCAAGGACTCTTCCCTTGTGATTCTTTCTCCAACCCTTGAGAAACTCGAGCTTTTGAGTGCTAGCAACCTCAACAACTAGCTTCTTCTCAAGCTCAACCTTTAGCTTGAGGGTGCTAGAAAAATATTCCGCCTCTATCCAAGCTTGACCATTAGCTTACGGGTGTTAGCCAACCTTTACAAAATCATTAGCTTACGAGTGCTAGGAAATCATAACTGAGCTTCTGTATAAGCTTAAACAACTCAAGTGTAACTCACACTTGAAACTTTCGTTTACAAATACCCACTTAAGGGAGTTCTCTTACACAAGAAAAGGAAGAAGATATTCAAGAGGTGCTAAGCCTTTTTACTTGTGAAGGTTCAGATCTTGAAGATTTGTTGAGGAATATAAAGTTTTCTTCTTGAAAGCTTGAGAGAATTTTGACAAGAGAGCTGTTAAGTAGATGCAAAAAGTTGTTGAAAAAATTGTGGATAACTATCTTTTTATTTCAGATTAGGTCGGGCTCTCTGAAATTTAAATCTCGTGTAAATATCACTCCTCACGATTTAATTGTGCGATGCAGATTTATGTAATGCATTATCTCTTGTGTCGATGAGTTCATTCTTTGAAGCAGGAATTGTTTCTTCATTGGATTAAGCTCTTTAGCTATATGTGTTGACTCTTTTTTACTAGAATATGTCAACTTTGAGTTGTTCCTAGACTCTGCTCAACATCTTGTAATCATTAATTTCCCATCATCAGATTTGGTTGGACTTCAGATGACATCCCATTGTTGTATTACGAAGTCTGGTATTCCCCGAATATTTGGCATGTCCGATAAAGTAAAATTCCTTGAATGATTGACATGCTTGATGAGCAATATGCATAAAAGGAGTCTTATACCTTTATGATCTAGGAGTAAGGTTTATCCTTCAATTTAAAACAACCAAAGTTAGATTTACTAGACAATTTTAGTGTGTATAATATTATCGAAATTAGTTAAGGATATGAATCCCTTGAGGCTAATATTTTTCTTTTGAGATAAAAAGATACCTCTGGTTGATCAAACTACCTCAAAAAGACACCTTGTATCTCTCGGTTGACCTATCTCCTTTGGGTAATGTAACAAGATTCCATGTTTTATTTTTCAGGATCTCAGTTGACCTATCTCCTTTGAATATCGAGCTCTCGCCAACACCGTTGATTAAGTTCTCTGGCTACAACACCTACTACATGACCTTGGTGTTCCACTATCTCATCCTTCGGTACTCCTTTGTGATAACAAAAGTGTTGTATTCTTAAGCACAAATCCCATTTCTCATAAACGTGCCAAACATGTGAAACTCGACTATCACTTCATGGGGGAGCAAGTTCTAGAAGGTACCATATCTACTCAATTTGTACGCTCTCAATTTCAGGTTGTTGATATCTTTACGAAGAGTCTCCACCGAGACCTATTTGAATTCTTCATATCCGAGCTTCAAATTGTCCACAACCCCATGCTCCACTAGCCAACTGCTATACTTCCTCCATACGTGGATGTCTAGCTTGTGCCTCAATTCACTTATCCAACAGCCGTTATTGACTCCACAACCACCCTGACACCACCTCCTGCAGCACGTAGGAGCCATCTTGCCGAAAACCTCACAAGCACTAAGGAGTTACCTCTATACGCCATGCAACAAATAGATTAGCTACAAACATAACTTTTTTTTGGATGACCGGTGGTATCCAACTATTTGTCGACTAGTCCACAGGGACCTACCCATACGACTCTCTGGGTAGATTAGGCAAATGGCTGACTGGGCAAGCCCTGTCATAAAACCTGAGTCTGGCCCTAACGTCTGCGTCTGGTGGGAGTCGAACCCACAACCTCCCGCATATAAGGAGAGTTATAGGGACATTCTGGAACACCAGGGCAACCCGTTGGGGTTAGAAACAAACATAACTTAACTTGGCTATAAATATGTATGAATGTTGTACTTAGAAGTATGCACAAAAAATGGTGATGAAAAGCAATGTAAAAACATTTCTTGTTCTCTTTCAAATCTCCGGTGTCATGCACTGTTATTATCTATTAAACATTGGATGGGGTTCCAAAACTGAAGAACCCTAGAAGAAAGTCGGTTGAGGAGATGTGCAATTGTGGTGACTACCTCTGCTCAAAACGTACTCAGAACATGACAGTTAAAAGACATGGCTTTACTAGATTTTTCGGCATCCAGCAATCCCATTTTGTTTTGGGGTGTAGGCGCAAGAAGTTTCGTGAAGAAGTTCATGGACTCACGAAAACTCATGGAACTTATAATTAATGAACTCTCTTCCATTATCAATCAGGACGGCTTTTTTTATATTTAAATGGCAAAAAAATGATAAAAAGGCTAATTGGCCTTCACGGTACATCAGGAATTGATCATACACCTATTTACAGTTGGTAAACAGGGGAATAAGGAAGCAGCGGATCTACATAGTCGTGGATCAGAAGGTGAACCCTAACTGGCTTGCAAGTAGAACAGAGAATTGTCCGTGTTTCCTTGACAGGGTAATAAATCGCCCAAGTGAATTAGGAAAGTGCTGGTCAGGATATTGGGTCTGTATTGGGCAGCCCATCGGATCACACTAGCCAAACCGATTGCTTCCCTAGGCCCACATTTGACAGCCCATTTACCAACATATTTTTGTAGCTGGAAAAGTCCGCGTTACTCACCTCTTCAGCGGGTAATGTCGTCGTTGAATTGTCCCCAATTTATGTTGGGCAAAAATGTGTAATTTTGAAAATTTTGAAAACTTTCAAATCCGAACCAAAATTGAAATCAAAACCCATAAATACGTGTATTCATGTTCTAGGTAAGGGATTTAGTGATATGACCTTGATTTCATTCAAAATCGACAACACCCGTGAGATTGGATCCAGTTTCGTTGGTCACGGAACCTCCAACGTAGGAGGTCTCTACCAAGAGCACTCCTAGGCAAACTGAACAAGGTTGCTAGTCCTCTATTTTCCGGTGACACGGTCACGAACTCGACGAAATTCTAAATTTCATCGTTGGAGTTGAGTTTTCCTTTTGTTCGGGAATTTTCCAATTGAAATCTTCTCTTCTCTTCTCTTCGACTGAAAACGAGAGACATGTTTTAATCTCATCAAATGGGTTTTTAAACAAAATCCATTTAATCTACCAATGCATTATGATCCGATCTAATACGGATAAATAATGATCATTTAATCTCATTTAGTATTAATTCTTTCGTCACTTAATATCTAATAATTATTGTCAAGCTTAGGAATGTGTCATTCTTGACCATTAATTACTTTCTTGATCTTCAGTACATAATTGTTAATATATGACTATCCCATAATGACAAATGCAAGCGTAACAATTATTGCTGCATAAAGGGGCTCAGGATATTAATAATCTCATCCAAGATGAGATGGACAAAAGTATCATCTTGATAATTCATAACTTTCAGCATGAATCGTGCATATTAGGATGTTTGATAACCTCACATAATACACATTAATCACCAGAATTATGAATATATCAGATAACTGAATTAATACTATATGACTTTGCTGATGACACAAACACAATCCAAACAGCAAGTCAATATGGGTTAAGTCCAATACACATGTACCCCGTACATTCATATTTCATGTGATTAAATAGATACTCCGTATCAATGATGTGTGAAACATGATCATACATTAATCCACATGCTAGTCCATAGTCATCTAGTTATTCCTTTGCTAATGACTTGAAACTAGGGACTGATTCAGAGTTTTGATTAATTTATGGAGTTTCACAATTCGAGTCCTCAACCCAAACCATCCATAATATATACAAAACTCAAGGAACAAAATGATATACATCATTCAGTATACATGAAACTAATAAGAGCACCATCAACTGATTGGTGTTTTAGGTAACTAACTAACAATTTTCACGTCCCCCGATTTTCCGCCGCTGTATTTCAAATTTTCCGTTGTGAAGACTGTGCCTGCATCAATGCTGATGCCATCAATCGCTGCAATTCTTGTCGCATGATCGTGAAGATAATCTTTCGTACGATTCTCCTCGAATCCTATCTCATAGTACTGTCTATCTCGCTCGTCGGCCATCTCTCCTTCCAATGGGGCGACGCTGAACTCAGGCGACTCCTTTTCCTTTGCCTCGAAAGCTTATCACAAAGTAGGCCAAGCATGGCTATGCCCCAGGACTTCGTTCATCTGCCCAACTACGTCAATGTCGCGAGGGAGCTGCTCTTCCAATACCTGAACGCTGAACTTTGCTTCCCCGACGTCGATATCCACAGACTGGCAGATGTGGGTATATATGGTGTTGAGGGCATTAATTCTTCCACTCCTCATCTCCGTCCTCGCCAGCGTGCCTTCATTCACCCAAATGAATGAGCCAAAAATGTTCCGCTATAACTATGAAGAAACCTGTGCACCAGCAATGTAGCGGTGTTCCACGTACCTACAGCTAGACCGAACATGCTAGCAAACCATTTAACATGCGCCATGGATGCAGAGAGTGGAGGTTCATGAGATTGATAGTGACTTGATTGACTAGTAGCCTAGCTTGGTCCTCCTCAGACTTCAGGTTTAGCAGAAGCTTGTCGCATTCCATACGGACTATCGAGCTTTCTTCATATCCAACCTCTTGGAGGATGGAGGTCAGGCGAACAAGGTCCTGATTCGGAGCGGAAATTCCTATTAAGCAGGTGTCCAGCCATGGGACAGATGACGGATCCAGGTTGAAACTGCTTTATTTCAAATTTTCCACTGCGAAGACTGTGCCTGCATCAATGCTGATGCCATCAATCGCTGTAATTCCCGTTGCGCGCTTGTGAAGGCAATCTTTCATACTATTCTCCTCGAATCCTATTTCATAGTACTATCCATCTCGCTCGCTGGCCATCTCTCCTTCCAACGGGGCGATGCTGAACTCAAGCAACTCCTTTTCTTTTGCCTCGGAAGCTTGTCGCAAAGTAGGCCTAGCATGGCTATGCCCCAGAACTTCGTTCATCTGCCCAACTACGTCAATGCCACGAGGGAGCTGCTCTTCCAGTACCTGGATACTGAACTTTGCTTCCCCGACATCGATATCCACAAACTGGCGGATGTGGGTGTAAATGATGGTGTCTCATCCCCGTCCTCACCAGTGTTCCTTCATTCACCCAAATGAATGAGCCAAAACGCTCTGCTATAGCTGTGAAGAAACATGTGCACTAGTAATGTAGCGGTGTTCCACGTACTTGCTGCTAGACCGAACTCGCTAGCAGACCATTTAACATGCGCCATGGACGTAGAGAGTGGAGGTTCATGAGATTGATAGTGACTTGATCGACCAGCAACCTAGCTTGGTCCTCCTCAGACTTCAGGTTTAGCAGAAGCTCGCCGCCTTCCATATGGACTATCGAGCTTTCTTCTATCCAACCTCCCGAAGGATGGAGGTCAAGCGAACAAGGTCCTGATTCGGAGCGGAAATTCCTATTAAGCAGGTGTCCATCCATGAGATAAATTACGGATCCAAGTTGAAGATAATCGGGGGTTGACCCTGTACAGGCATTGGGGCGCCAGCCTGGTGTGGCTTTTCTCCGAGGGGCTGTTGAACAATCTGTGCAGCATTGGAACCAGGGGACCTACCTACACTTACTCTCAGCTGGAAAGAGCCGATCCAAATCCCGTTCAACATCTCAATCAAGTTGGGGGCGACTGATTTTTTGTGGAATCTGACAAAACCATAGCGGTTGTTTTGGTTAAGAAGCTTGTTTGGAATATACACATCCCTTACAGAACCGGAGGAGTGGATTTGCCACAATTCCTTCTGGTTACAGGCAGGAGGGAAGTTAGAAAAGGGGAAGGAAGTGGAGGCGGCACGAAATTTCCTGATTCGTTCAGTGAGAGGCTTCCTTTCTGACTCTCGGAGGATGCCTTGTCTGTGTTGAGTTGTTTTCGCAGGTGTTGATCGGTGGATTACTGTACTCCACCCCTCTTCTTTTCTGTTGAAGTCGCAGGTAAGGCCGACGCCGTCCGTCGTCGTTGATTGCTGGACTCGGTGTGGAATCAAGATTTGGAAATAAACAAGCTGGGGTCATAGGTGAAGAGATCGTGCTGGTACTGGCATTGTTGTGTGAAGTCTCCAATAGAGGGAAACATGAGGCCTCCGCCGGTGAGCGCAAACTGGATGCGGAGAATTGCATTCGCCGAGACAAGGAACCATTTGCAGTAGCATTTCGCGGAAGTTTGTTGAATTGTCCAAATCCAGCGCTGTCTCATGCAAATATCTCGTGTGATGACTCTGTTGCTGGTCAGAAAGTTACTGCAGCATCAGCCTTAGTTGAAGTTGAAGAAGAAGAGAGCAAGACATCCTCGGCCTATGTGACGAATCGTAACTCTGTTGGTGAAGTTGTCGAAATGGATTTAAGTGAAGTAGCATATTCTTCTAATACATTTGAAGAGATCAGTCAGCGCGCGTTTATAAGTCCAAGTGCGCCTTTGTTCTCTATGTCGCCTACGCTGCCATCTATGGCGGGACAAAGACACGTGGCGGGATTCAAACAGTTCGATGTTCACTGATCGGACGGATGCTGTTTCTTCTTAGTTTTTAGCACTTTTGTTAGTATATAAACGTTTACATTCGTGGCAAATAAAAAGGGATTGCATTGTAGAGAGTGAAAAATGGTTGTTGAGATTAAATGAAAAAGGAGGGAAAGTTTTCCCCAAATCTTTCGCGTGTTCTTGGTGAGATCTCTGCGATTTCACTGTAACTTTACAATTCTGATTTTTCTACATGGTATCAGAGCCTGGTTTCACAGTAGAAATCCTGGCGATCTAGCGAATTCATTGATTGGCGTTCGAACAAACGATTGTCTGTTTTAATTGAAGAATGACGATCAATGAATCATCGAAGGAACTTGAGGTGTTGGCGATGAATCGTCAGCAGCAGATGGAAGATTTCGTGGAAGAACAACTGCAGGTCCATGGATTCGACAGTCCAGGCATGCAATTAGTTTTTGTCCAGTTGAATGAATCCAATTTTATGATATGGAATCGTATTCAGCAAAGTTATGCGGGCGGAATGCGTAAAGAAGATTTTTTACTTTGCAAAATCTGCATCCTCCCGCATAAATTTATTTTTATATATTTATTTTTATTTAAATACAAAATATATACAGGCGGATTTCGCAGGGTTCCGCATCTTTTATTTTTTTTATTTTTTTTATTTTTACAGGCATATGTACTTACGCGGAATCCACGGATTCCGCATCTGCCCTGCCCGTAAAATTATGCGGAATCTTCAAATTCCGCATCCACCCTCCCGCAAAATTAGACGGAATTTTTGGATTCCGCATCCGCCCATGAAATTATGCGACACGGGCAGCTGTGGAATACTGTTCATCACGGGCGGATGCGGCACCGAGCCCGCTCCGCTGCCAAGGGCTAGTTTTTGCACTAGAGGCAAAGTTAAAAATCGGTTTTATCGATGGAACACTTAAGAAACCTAGTGAAGATTCAGTACTGTTGATGAAATGGAAACGTGCCAACAGTCTTGTGTGCTCTTGGTTAAGAGTCTCAATGAGTCCTGATGTTATGAAAACTTACATGTTTGTCTCTGATGCACGAACTATGTGGTTTAGTCTGGAGAAGCCATTAGGTACTACTAATCTGTCGCATCTGTTTGAGTTGAAAAGGAGTATGGCAGTGTTAAGACAAGGTGATGGTGTTTTTGATGGGATTAAGTGATGTGTATGAACAAGAAAGGGGGCATATCATTCGGATGTCTCCATTGCCAGACATGGATATGGTGTATAACATTGTTATTACAGCTGAGAGGCATAAACAAGTCAGCTTTGATATGGCAGCTACTCAAGAAGGATTGAACTCTGCTGTGGCAGTCCGAGAAGGAAACTGGAGAAAGGAGAACACAGGACGTGCACGGATGGATAAAAGTCTTTTGAAGTGTGATCATTGCACCAAGACTGGCCATACAATTGATGCATGCTTTAAGTTGAAGGTATATCCGGAAGGGTGGAGTGATAGAAGGACAGACAGAAGCCATTTAAAATGTTCACACTGCACTAAGTCAGGCCACGCAATTGAAGAATGCTACAAACTGAAAGGGTGTCCTGAGGGATACTTTGATTAGAAGAGGAGGCCTAATAAACAGAATCAATCTGTGAATCAGGTTGTATTTACTAATCGTGACACTTGCAGCTACACTCCGCTGGATGTCAGAGGTGAAGGATCCAGCAACATATATGAAGTAATAGACAATATGCAAAAGGAGATTCATAGGTTGTCCCTTGGGAAAGGATCAGGAGATGTTGGAGGACAAATGCGTGTGAACATGGCATACTTTGATGATTTCTTAGGTAATAGCACTTTCAAGACTATGTTATCTGTGAATAATTCTGAAATTTCCAGGTTTGAGTGGATAGTTGATACTGGAGCAACTAACCACATGTGTATTAACCGTGGATCTATGTCTAATCTACACAACTTTGCATCCTTGACCCCAGCGTGGTTACCAGATGGGAGCACTAGGCCAGCTGAATTTAGTGGTGATGTGCCTTTTTCTAGTGGTATTACATTGCAGTCTTGTCTCTATATGCCTTGTTTCAAGTATAACCTTTTATCTGTAAGGAAGTTGTCCAGGGACTCATCTATGGGAGTATATTTTCTGCCTAATCAGTGTTTGATGCAGGATCTTAACACATTGAGTGTGGGAAGGAGATGGAAGACTTGCCACTTTTCTGCAGACTGCGGCTACTGGAAGCAGACCTTCTTTAGTGCAGAATGTTTGTCTTGAAGCTTGTAATGTTGTGACCTCAAGTTTATTACATAGTCGCCTTGGGCATCCTTCCCTAGATGTAATGCACCATATGAATATTGCAAAGGATAATTCATATTTGAAGAAGGTTGTTGATACCTGCGCTATTTGCCCTTTGTCTAAACAGAGTAGATAAGCCTTTCATATCAGTGCACAAAGAGCAAGTAGATGTTTTGAAATGATGCATGTAGATGTTTGGGGACCATATAAACTTCCTTCAATGACTCTCAGTCAATATTGTCTAACATAGG
The DNA here is from genome assembly GCA_028565015.1 of Pinguicula moranensis. Classification (NCBI taxonomy): domain Eukaryota; kingdom Viridiplantae; phylum Streptophyta; class Magnoliopsida; order Lamiales; family Lentibulariaceae; genus Pinguicula; species Pinguicula moranensis. The sequence goes on from JAOWBN010178357.1 coordinate 25,388, forward strand.
TAGATGACTACAACCGCTTCACTTGGACTTTCCTCTTCAAGTCCAAGGATCAAGTTGTCGGTTTAATTGAAAGTTTCCTAGTGTTTGTGAAGACACAGTATGGTAAGGTCATACAAAGTATCAGAAGTGATAATGGAAGTGAGTTTATGAATGAAGGCTGCATTAGATTGTTTCAAAGTCTGGGAATTCAACATCAAAGGAGTTGTCCTTACACTCCTCAACAAAACAGTTTGGGGGGAAGGAAACATCGGACACTGCTGGAAGTTGCAAGGTCTCTACGATTTCAAGCAAGGTTATCAAAGCATTTTTGGGGTGAAGCTGTCCTCACAGCAACTTTCCTTATTAACAGATGGCCTAGCAGGGTGTTAAAATGGTTGTCACCACATGAGTGCTTGCCTATATAGGATGGTGGTGCAGACTAATAACAGAGAAGGAGGCAGTCTTCTTAGCAAGGTGGAAGGCAATAGAGGAGGTCACATTGAGTAGATCATGTAAAATGCATCAAACATATACTGCTCTATGGATAATGAAATGAAAGGAATGAACTCATAATTCATGTTAACAATGAACTGAGTCAAATGGATATGGGAAATAGAAATTCTAATCTTCTTTGAACTACTGATTGTTTTGAAGATTATGTGCGGTACAGGGAGAAGACAATAGGTGCGGAAGATTCTGTGCGGTACAGGGAGAAGACAATAGGTGTGGAAGATTTTGTGCGGTACAGGGAGAAGACAATAGGTGTGACTTCAAAGCATAATTTACAATTTTACCAAATGGAATCCTGGTGAGGATAACAAAGGAGAAAACAAAACACAAACAAAAGATGAAATTGGTGCTCTCAGAGAACATAGATCCTCCTGCCAAGTTCTAAACTCAAAATGACAGAAAAAGTATCACTGCAACCCATTCGAGTTAAAGGAAGGAATGGAAAAAGCTGTCCAGCAACAATCATAATATAAGCTGGTCTTTGATGGTGATCTTATACTTTGGACATCGACCTATTTGTCTCTTTCATTACAGGGGTAGCTCAGCAATCGAAACCGATCTATGTACCAATATCCTCATAAAAATGGGAATTGATAAGTTGATAGCCATGATGTTCTGAACTGCTGAAGAGCGGACAATGGCGATGAACTGAATGCTGAGTTGTTGTGTGATCTTTTATAAAGTTAGGGGAGCCATATACCAGATCACCCTTAGCTACACAGGGGCAAATAGGGAGGGGGACACTCTATTAGGATCATCATCAAAGATTTAGCTTACATTTAGCTGGACGATTTTGTAAAGTGGCATATGGATGCTTCTTATCTTTCATTTCAGCCTTTATTTCATTTTTTGTATAAACTTAATATATTATTGTCATTGGAATTTAGCTTATAAAAAAAAAAAAAAATTTGCATCAGAAACAAGCTGATCTCTCCAGGTTGAAGGTCTTTGGGTGCAGATGTTTTGTCATGGACTTACGTGCAGGGAGAGATAAGTTAGATCCACGAGCTTTACAAGGAATTTTCATTGGATATCCGCCTCATCAAAAGGGGTATAAGGTGTATATCCCAGCCACGAAAAGGATTGTTGTGTCTTAGGATGTTAAGTTCTCAGAGGACTACTTCACAGCAAGTGAAAGTTCAGCTGATTCTTGTTTTAAACCAAGCAAATCAGCATATGGTGTTGAAGTTGATGATAATGTGGTGGGTGCTAAGTTACCCTTAGTCAATAGTCAGTCTCCTGACCGCGTGCAGGACCTTCCTGCAGTAAATTCCCAATTCCTCTTTGATGAGACAGAGGTAGCAGGCATCCCTGATGAGATTACCTCATCGGCTTGACTAAATGATTCTCAACCGTGGCCTCTTCAGTCTGATGGTCTTCTCAGAAGAAGCCAGTGAGAGGCTAAAGCTCCTACTTGGATTAATGATTTCTATGTCTTCTCCACAAGTACTGATGCTAGTCAGCCATGGAAGATATGTCCTTCATATTCTTCCTGTCTGTTTTCAGGATCATACTGTGATTTTGTGGCCAGTGTCTCAGCCTCTGCAGAGCCAAGAAATTACACTCAAGCTCAGCAGGATGCAAAATGGGTTGGTGCAATGAAACAAGAACTTACTGCTTTCGAAGAGAACAACACCTGGCAGATTACTCCTCTTGCAGCAGGCAAGACAGCAATTGGTTCTAAATGGGTGTACAAGATAAAATACAAGCCAGATGGTAGTGTTGAGCGATATAAGGCTCGGCTCGTGGCCAAAGGGTATGCTCAGGCAGCAGGAGAAGATTATTATGAGGTCTTTAGCCCCGTGGTTACCATCAGGCTCTTGTTTGCTATAGCAGCTGCCAGAGGGTGGCCTATCCATCAGTTAGACATCAATAACGCTTTCTTACATGGATATTTGGATGAGGAAGTTTATATGCATCCTCCTCCTGGGTATGATAAGGCAAAGAATGGACTTGTTTGCAAGTGCTAAAATCCTTGTATGGTTTGAAGCAATCTTCACGTCAATGGAACATAGAATTCACTAGCAAATTGCAAGCTTATGGGTTTGTGCAATCTTACCATGACCCTTGTTTTTTCACTTGCTCAAACTCTGGTCATCACTTGTTTCTATTGGTTTATGTGGATGGCGTTCTCCTGACTGGTACTTCTATGACAGAAATGTCTAAGATCAAGGCTTACTTGCATGATGCCTTCACAATTAAGGACTTGGGGACAACCAAGTTCTTCCTTGGCATGGAGGTAGCAAGGTTCCCGGATGGGCTTTATGTAAGCCAAAGAAAGTATATCCGTGACCACTTGACAGATTCCAATCACTTGCAGTGTAGTCCTGCTGCTACACCTTTGCCAGGTGGCCACAGATTTGAAGTTGATGACAAAGATACATCTCCTCTTTGCCATAATCCTGAGAAGTACCGGAGGCTTGTGGGGCGTTTGCTATATCTTAGCTATAATCGGCCAGACCTCACTTATGTGGTTCAACAATTGAGCCAGTTTGTTCAGAGACCAAGGGACTCTCACTAGGATGCTGCCAAACATGTGCTTCGCTATTTGTGTGGCAACCAGATGCACAAACTCTTCTATTCCAGCACATCATCCTTCAATCTTTCAGTTTATTTTGATGCGGATCGGGGGAGCTGCATATCATCCAGGAACTCCTTGAAAGGGTATTGTGTCTTTCTGGGAAGTAGCCTCATCTCTTGGAAGACGAAAAAATAGCCAACTATAGCCTGTTCTTCAGCAGAGGCTGAATACCGATCCATGGCAGCAACAGTCCGTGAAGTCCAGTGGGTGCTCTACATGCTGTCTGATTTTCAGATAGCTTTTGTCCTGCCTGTGTCTTTCTTTTGTGATAATCGTGCTACTTTGGATATTGCTGTTAATCCAGTGTTTCATGAGCGTACCAAACACATTGAGATCGACTGCCATGTGGTCCGTGACCAATACAAGAATGGTTTTATTCTGTCGTAGCATATCAGTACACAGCAACAGCCGGCCGATTTGTTTACTAAGGTACTTTCTTGGGTTGTTTTTCGGTTTCTACTCAACAAGATGAGCCTCTGGAATGCTCATCGTGAGGAGGGGGTGTTGAATTCTCCAAATCTGGCGCCGTCTCAGGCAAATATCTTGTGTGATGACTCTGTTGCTGGTCAGAAAGTTGCTGCAGCATCAGCCTTAGTTGAAATTAAAGAAGAAGAGAGCATGACATCCTCAGCCTATGTGATGAATCGTAACTATGTTGGTGAAGTCGTCGAAACGGATTTAAGTGAAGTAGCGTCTTCTTCTAATACACTTGAAGAGATCAGTCAGCGCCTTTGTCCTCTGTGTCGCCTACGCTGCCAGCTATGACGGGACGAAGATACGTGGTGGGATTCAAATAGTTCGATGTTCAGTGATCGGACGGTTGCGATTTCTTCTTAGTTTTTAGCGCTTTTGATAGTATATAAACGTTTACATTCGTGGCAAATAAAAAGGGATTGCATTGTAGAGAGTGAAAAATGGTTGTTGAGATGAAATGAAAACGGAGGGAAAGTTTTCCCCAAATCTTTCGCATTGTTCTTGGTGAGATCTCTGCGATTTCACTGTAACTTTACAGTTCCGATTTTTCTACAAAGTTTCCCTGAGTTCCTACTCTCCCTGCTTTCCTCTGAAATTCAATAAGGAGGACTTTAATTTGGGCAGCATATTGGGTCTGCAGTCTGCACCATGGTGTAAAAATCTATAAATGTACTTAATCAAACCGTATCTCCATTCACCAATATGCCCCAGCACTCCCGTACCTGGGAAAGACAGCGCAGTACTTGTAAGGGAAGATGCTAAAGAACAAAATACTATTATCATTACTGATGGCATTCAAAAAACTCAGGCCATACTTGTATCATAGCCATATCAGAAACACCCGGATAACTTATAAAATGGAACGTGGACTGAAGTCAGTATTGTTGTCGGGTGGGATGCCCTGAGAGCCCATTATTGTATAATGTAAATATTGATCATTGCATCCTTAGTTGTTGTTGTTGTAGACTATAATTAGAACGGATCTAATCAACTGAATCTAATAATAATAAAAACTAAATAAGCAGGAACG
>JAOWBN010178358.1:0-17475 GCA_028565015.1 Pinguicula moranensis
ACTAGACTGGAAGTAGAATAATGCTTATATCAACACTCATTAGATTAAGTGAATCATGTTCTTGATGATTAAAATTAATGATCAATTGTAATGTTTACCCAATGATGGACATAGAATTAAGTTGCACTACTCCCCAATGTGGAGTTTGGGCGCGAACGAGGGTTCCATTTTCTTGATTTCTTCTCTATCGTAAGAGTTGAGAAAATTCTAAACAAAAAAAAAACGTTTATTGATTCAAGCATCTAAACCCACACTTCTACATAAAAAAATAAAAATAAAAAATAAAAAAAATAAAAAAAATAAAAAAATAATGCGGTGCGGACGCGGGTACCGTGAAACAAAAAATGGGTACCCGCGTTCCGCCCGCGAAATATTGCGATAGAGAAATTTTTTATCGCATCCGCCCATTTCCCGTGCGGGCCTGGCGGGTGCAGGTGCGGGCGGGTGCGGATTTCCTGCGCCCGCTGCCCACACCTACTCAAAACAGCGGTACCCATTCTTTTGAACCCCATACCCGACAAAAACACACTTAACAGCAGACACATCTAATTTTGTTCTCTCTACTTGTGGGATATGGACAAATACGAATCTACCAAAGACACGAGATTGGAGAACTAAGGCTGGAAGAATTTGGGTGTGAGTGGACATTTCTTGTAGTGGTGTTTTGAGTTTTAGGATTTTAGTGGGTAATCGATTGATTAAGTATGCCGCATTAGTGGCAGCCTCTAGCCAGAAGGATAAGGGTACTCGGGATTTGAGCATCAGGGCATGGGTGATTTCAAGGATAATCCAATTTTTTCGTTCAGTCACCCCATTTTGTTGTGAAGTGTGGGAACAAGTGGTTTGAAGGATTAGACCATTTTCCCAAAAAACATTATTTCATAAGATAATAGGATTCAAATTTTCTGTTGAAATTGGGTATCTACGAGGGTATGAAACTCAATAATTTTCTGAAAAACCTCATATTTATGTTTGAGGAAATAAACTCATGTCATATGAGTGCAATCATCAATTAATAATAGGAAATACTTAAAAACACCAGTACAAGACTTCGGGGCTGGACCCCATACGTCAGAATAAACTAGAGAAAATATCATCGAAGATTTCTAGTATTATTTGAACAAAAGGATTGTCTATAAATTTTGGCTAGAAGACAGGTTTCACATGAAAAATTATTCTGTTACAGAAAAAACTACGGAAACAAAAGATTTAGATAACTTGGAGCTGGATGTCCCTCCCAGCCATCGGTGCCACAACCACGCTTGCCGGTATGCCATCCTGTGAGCTAGCATCGCAGTTTCCTATCGAGACACCTTATCCACATAGTACACCCCCCACGCTCAATGTCACGCCCAAAAATCTCGCTCGTTCGGATAAACAAAAGGTAGGATACATAATCACAAGACAATTAAGTCCTTTAGCAACATGGCTAATCCAGAGTAATTTGCACGATAAGGATGGACATAAAGGCAGTTGGACAATTTTAGAGTTGGTGAGATTTCAATTGTCCCAGCTCCCTGTGTAGGTGATTCGCCCCTATTGGCTGTCTGGATACATAACTTCTTGGGACTGAATGTGGTGATCAGGTCATTTGTCATGGTAACTGTTGCCCCACAATCAAAGATCCAGCAGGTATTTTGTTGTGATTAGAGGGCTCGATAGAGTATACTATCGATGGACTCGACTGATCAGAGGTTGTTGAGGTATCGAGATCAAAGCACCCGGGCCCAAAGAATTTTTGTTTGGAAATATTTGGTACAAGGACCATTTTTTTATTTTTATTTTTATTTTTGGGTGATGTTTTGGGCTATTTCTAGGAGTTTTGGAAATTCTGGGGTGATTCTGGAGTTTTTGGTATTTCTGGAGTTCCGGGGTTCAAAATTTCTGGGGTGTATCCGAATTTCGGTAGAGCGGGTGGACCATAACGAAATATCTGGAAAGTTGTGGGGGCGTATCTGGGATTTGTGGTTTTCTTAGGGCTAGATCATGATACATCAAACCTCCGGGGTGTATTTGTATTTCCTCTAGTTTTTTCCGAATCTCTGAGTTTGGTTTTGACCACTTATTTTCTGTAACTTCGATTACTTCGTCCAACGGAGGATTTCTGAGCTTGGTTTTGACCACTTTTTATGTGTAACTTCGATTACTTCGTCCAACGACTAATATCTCCAAAGTGACGTGTGTGGTTGGTGTAACCCATATGGGCAGTCATGCATTGGAGTCATTACGCCGAGTAGGAAAAATACGAGGATTTAAAGGAAATCTTGTAGAATAATAGGGGTCAGAGCATGTTTTTTCACGCCTAGATCCTTTACCTTTTGCTGACTTTTTGTTCTCTCCGCTCCTTCCACTGGTCGTCACAACCGCACCAAATCCCGCCACCCATGTTGGTGATTGCAGTGTTACTCACAGCGGTAGGGATGGTGCTTCCTTCCCCCCTCGTTTCTTTAGGCCCAACCACCAGTCAGGATAGCCAATCATTTTGAAACAGCCTTGGGTTGAGTGGCCTTTCTTTTGACAATCGGAGCTAATATGAATTTTTGTCGAACTTGTGACAAAATCCCGCACCTATGTTCGAAAATTCAAGAAAAGATCAAAGAACGAATTTGTTTTTTCTTAAGCCTGAAGAATAGCTTGTATTCAACCAACTCAAGTCACAATTTTTGTAGAACCAAGAACACCACACAAGACCCCTGAAGGTAACGAGTTATACCAACCTAGAATTGAATGATAAGTTCAAAAACATGACGCCACATAACTCAAAAGTGAAAAAAGATAAATCGAAAAAGGTTTAAAACCAAAAGAAAATACAAACTTTCGTAAAAACTCTATTCAAACTAGAATGTATCATAATGCTATGTTCTGCCCCTTTATATAGGAGAGGTGGTAAAATTTATGTATACTAGGGAACCTTAAAAACATGTCCTACATAGTAAGAAATAGCCTAGTTTAAATAAGTGCAAAATAAGAAATAACCTAATATAATAAGCTTGGATAAGGAAAGACCAAGACAAGATAATGCCTTTAAGGTTATTTCCTTCTTCATCTATATTCTTGTTACCTTAGGACTTAGTCACGTTCACACCATGTGTTCTTGAGAATTCTCCAACCTCACGTGGACTGCATGTTTGGGCATCATCTTGGGCCGAGGCTTGGATCACGTTAATGGGTAGGGCTTCTTCAATTGGGCCGTGAGGCCTACTTAAGGTAAATGGGCCGTGGGGGTCCATTTTTGCTATCTTGAGCCCATGCTTCTTGGATCATCAATTTTAAGGCCTTCTTGAACTTCTTGGCTTTTAGACATGTAATTGGGCCATTGGGTAGCCTAAATGGATCAAGCCTCTCTTGCTCGTTCATGCCATCTTTGGGCTCTTCAATGGCCTAAACTTGGATGCCCCCTTGACTTGATGAGTTGGTTGCAACTAGGGTTGCATCATTCTCCCCTCATTGAGAAGGATTTGTCCTCAAATCATCACCTACACCAAACAAAAGTAGGTCAACAACATCGAAAATAGTACTAACATTTTACTCACCAGGTAGATGCAATTTATATGCATTGTCATTGATCTTGGCAAGCACTTGGAACGGTCCATCTACACGCGGCATGAGCTTGGATTTGCACTTTTCTGGGAATCTTTCCTTCTTAAGATACAAACAAACCCAATCTTCGGGCTCAAACATCACCTTCTTTCGCTCGTTGTTGTCCTGTTGGGCGTATTGAGACATTCTCTTCTCAATATTGGCTCATGCCTTCTTATGAATAGTCTTCATGAATTCATCCTTATTATCTCCATATAAATTAAATCTTCCACTCAAAGGTAAAGGAGTTAGATCCATAGGAGATAAAGGATTGAAGTCATAAACCATTTCAAAAGGCGAATATTGTGTAGTTGAATGAATACCTCTATTATAAGCAAATTCAACATGTGGTAAACACTCTTAAAAAGTTTTCAAGTTCTTAGATATCAAAGCAAGTAACAACGTTCATAGAGTTCTATTAACAACTTCAGTCTATCCATCAGTTTGGGGATGACAAGTAGTTGAAAACAACAACTTAGTTCCTAACTTAGACCACAAAGTTTTTCAAACGTAGCTCAAGAACTTTGCATCCTTACCATAAACAATTGTTCTAGGCATTCCATGCAATTTAACAACTTCTTTAAAGGACAAGTCAACAACATGAGAAACATCATCAGTTTTGTGGCAAGGTATAAAATCAGCCATTTTCGAAAACCTAACCACCATAACAAAAATAGCATCCCTCCCTCTCTTAGACCTTGGTAAACCCATCAAAAAATCTATTGAAATATTAATCCACGGTTCATGAGTAATAGGTAAAGGGGTGTACAATCCATGGGGGTTCAATCTAGATTTAGCTAATTTATAAGTCGAGCATCTATCACATACACGAATAACATTATGTTTTTTGTTTGGCCAATAAAAATGATCTACATAACATCATAAGTCTTAACAATTCTGAAGTGTCCCATTAATCCCCCACCATGAGCTTATTTTACAAGTAGCTCTCGAATAGAACACAATGGCATGCATAATCTATTTTCATGATGCCTATAGAATTTCTCAAAATCAACTTTCTCACACGCCGTATAAGTCTTCCCAAAATCATGATCAAGTTCATACAAGTCCTTAGTATGTTTAAAACCAAGTAATTTAGTTTCTAACATGGAAATAAGGGCATACGTGCGAGAAAGGGTATCATCAACCACATTCTCCTTACCTTGTTTGTACTTGATCACATAGGGGAAAGTTTTTATGAACTAAACCCATTTGGCATGTCTCTTATTAAGCTTTTGTTGGCCTTTGAGGTACTTCAAAGATTCATGGTCCATGTGGATCACGAATTCTTTAGTCCATAGATAGTGTTGCCAATTCTCCAAAGCTTTATCCAACGCATACATCTCCTAGTCATAAGTTGGACAGTTCATGGTAGCTCCACTCAACGTTTCACTGAAGTATGCTATTGGCTGTCCTTCTTGCATCAATACAACATCAATAGCCAACAACAGAAGCATCACATTCATTCTCAAACATTTTAACAAAGTTAGGCAAAGAAAGTAAACAGGTTTGTGATAACTTCCCTTTTATAAGCTCGAATGCCTTGTCTTGCTCATCTCCCAACTTGAAGGGCATGTTCTTGTTGATCACCGACATGTGGGGTGCGGCCAAGCTACTGAAATCACATATGAACCGGCGGTAGAAACTTGCTAGGCCATGAAAACTCCTCACCTGACTCACGGTTTTGGGTGTTGGCCATTCTTTGATTGCCTTCACCTTTTCTTCATCCACTTTAATACCATTCCTATTAACAACAGAACCAAGAAACACAAGCTTGCTCATGCCAAAAGTGCACTTCTTAACGTTAGCATAAAGCTTCTCCTTTCGAAGAACTTCTAATAGATGCGTAATATGCACAACATGCTCATCTAAATGTTTTGAATAGATTAGTATATCATCAAAGTAAACAACTACAAACTTGCTAAGAAAGGATAATAAAATGAGATTCATAAGTGTAATGAACATACTAGGGGCATTAGTTAAACCAAAAGCCATAACTAACCATTCATACAATCCATAATTAGTCTTAAAAGTACATTTCCATTCATCACCTTCTTTCATGTGTATTTGATTATACCCACTTCTCAAATCACTCTTAAAAACATACATGATCCATGCAATCATCAAGCATATCATCTAATCTTGGTATGGGATGGCGATACTTTACCGCGATGTTATTGATGGCTCTACAATTAGTGAACATCCTCCAAGTTTCATAATTCTTTGGTACAAGTAGCACGGGTACAACACATGGACTCATGCTCTCACGGGCATGTCCCATGGCTAGTAGTCCATTCACCTCTACAACTCCTTAGTCTCATTAGGGCTACTTGTATAGGCGGGCCGATTTGGTATGAATTCTATCTAATGTTCAATGCCTCGAACTAGTAGTAACTCATGGGGGGATGCCCCGGGCATTATATCTTCAAATTGCCGCAAAAGAGAAACAATTTCGCTTGGTATAGTACCAACTAGTTCATTAGTAGTAATTAGGGCTTCCTTGTACAAAAGCTCAATCATAGACGCACGAGAATTTAAAGCACTCTTGATCTCACTCTTTTGGGACAAATATATTTCTTTTTTTTTTCTTTCATTCTGTTTTTCCTCTCTTTCTTCACTTTTTTTTTTCTCTCATGGCCTTTTTTCCTTCTTTTCCTTCGTCTTTCTTTTCCTCTCAACTCTCTCAATTTACATTGGTCCTCATTGACCTGTTTTGGAGGAAAAGGTACAAGTACAATAGTTCTACCACTATCACTAAAAGAATACCTATTTGTGCGCCCATCATGTATTACCTTGCGATTAAATTGCCACGGTCTCCCAAGTAGTATATGGCATGCATCCATGGGCACTACATCACAAAGGATCTCATCTTCATACTTCCCAATCTTCAAAGGAACCATTATTTACTTCACCATGTTCATCTCTCTACTATCATTCAGTCACTGAAGTCTATATGGCTTCAAATGTTTGAACGTTTCAAAGTTGATGTTTTGCACCAAGTAAGTGCTAGTCACATTTGCACAACTTCCTCCATCTATGTTGACACTGCAAACCTTATTATCAACAAAACAACAAGTATGAAAAAGGTTCTCATGCTGTGTTTGTTCATCCTCATCCTTGATATGCATGCTCAATGCTCTCCAAACCACTAACAACTCTCAAGCAACTGCCTCAGCCTCATCATGAACTAACTCATCTTCACATGATTCATGCTCACTAGCCACATCATCGGATGAGATCATTCCATCTCCTTTGAGTAACATGACTCGTTGGTTTGGGCACTAGCTTGCAATATGACCTAAACATTGGTACGAAACATTTAATATCATGATGTCTCAATGTAGAGGGTGTAGAAGTACCTTGTTTAGCAAAGGGTTTCACATCAGGCCTCTTGGAAGGCTTGGAACTAGACTTGTCCCACTTGGGACTCGACTTATCCCATTTGAGATTCGACTTATCCCATTTGGGATTCGGCTTCCATGAAGAGTTAGGGGCAGGAGCTTGTCTTCTTCATGGCTCTCCTCTTAAGTTGCTTCTTAACTTTGATTGCTTGATAAAGCATATCTTCAACTCAATATAGTGTTGCAACTCAATAATATCAGCTATCTCACGATTCTAACCTTGGAGAAACCGTGCCATAGTAACTTCATGATCCTCTTGAATGTTGCCTCAAATCAAAAGTAGCTCCATCTCCTTATAATACTCCTCAACACTCTCAGATCCGTGCGTCAAACATTGCAATTTTAGGTGAACCCATGGTAGTATTGGCCAGGAACAAATCTCTTCCACAAGATTCTTTTCATCTCCTCCCAATCCTCCATAGGTGCATCTCCATAACGTTTCCTGTTGCTTAGCCCACCATGTAATAGCATAATTTGTAAACTCAATAGATGCAAGTTTTACCTTCTAGCACTTAGTGTAGTCATGGAACTCAAATACTTTCTCCACTTTCATCTCCCACTCCAAATATGTCTCCGGATCATTCCTCCCTTTGAAGGTAGGTATCTTGATTTTCATGTTTCCCAGATGATCCTCACAAGCACATCTCAGATAGACAATGTCACAGAAAACCTGGTAAGGGGGTCGTCTTAGTTGTTGCACCCTTATGTGTCCTCGGTTGGCTCGAGCTCCTTGACCACGGGCCTCATAATGCTCATCAAATCCGGCGTACCACGCATCAAACTCATCTTCATCTTCATGAGGTTCACCCTCGTCTTCAGTTGGATCTTGTGGCTGATTATCCATGACTTTACCTCTCTCAGGTTGTGGTTCTTTTGGGGGCAGTTTTGGCAACATAGCTGGTGGATGCCTCATTAGTCATGTGGGTCTCAACTTGCTCCAATCGTTCTTGATGACCAGAAGTCACCATGTTGATGCGTTGTAACATCTACATTACTTGCTCAAGGGTGATGTTGTGAGACATCTCTCCAACTGCTGAGTTACTCACAGATTTGTCCTTGAGAGACATGTTTGTACAAGCACAAGAAAAGGTTAGTAAAAATCTTAACCATTCCCTCATGTGTATGCACTTAAAGATGATTACTTAGCACTCGTGTATCACACAATTTACCCTCCCTTTTACCACTCAAGTATTCTCAATATGGTTATAGCCAACTTCAACTCAAATATTTTATCAAGCCAAACAATAATCGTGTAAAGATTGAAACTTGATTCAAGATTGAGAATTATTGAAGGTAACTTCAAGTACAATGTTTCGTTGCTAAAGAGGCTAGACATGCATAAGCATGATAGGCCTCTCAGTTCCAAAAATAGAAAAAAAATATAGTAAAGGAGAAAATATTAAAGATTGCTCAAAACGAGAATATTAAAATTCTAGAAGAGCATTTTGACATAACTAATCACGTCCCTGACAAAGTTTTAGAAGAACGTCTGGCTCCTAAAAATAAATAAGATCTCAATTGATTATGTCAAAATAGAGAAGGGTTGGAACTGGAAATGAAGTCATCGTTGATGATATTTTATATATGGCAAAGTGCTAAAGAAAATGAAAATAAATGTGGATCCTAAAACTACATCTTTTATGACTACAGAAATGAAATGATTGGCCAACATTGACAGATGCAATGAATCCAGGATGAAATGTCTTGCAAAATAAAAGGTTTCTTTTGCCTGTAGTCGATACACCAAATGGTGTAAAGTGGGCATGAGGAAAATGGATATTTGTGTGAAAACATTGCGAGGTATAGATCAAAATTTATTGTACAATGATTCATACAGAAGCCTTACACTAGTTATGAAGAAGTAATATTTTTCTATGGCGGGAGAAATAACTTTTCATTATTTGATGAATCTGGCAATAGAAGAAAATTTGAAATGCGTCTAAATTAGAAAAAAAAACATTTATGTGAAAAGTTCGTGAAGAATATTTGAGATACCTGAAATTAAATAGGAAATTTTTCTAGAAATTTGTTATACAAATCCTTATATGTATTAGAACAATTTGATCGTATGCAATATTATTATTTTAATGCATTCTTTTAAAGAGACCTATAATATTATATGTCTCTATATTTACCTAAAATATCCATATCTAAATTCACGATCATTCTTTTTAAGAAAATTGTTTGGTTGGTACTCGTGAAGAGTTGCCCAAAGCATGATTTCTTTGTAGATGAATTAATAATGAAAGATCTTGGTAAGTTGTCTGATTTAAAGATTGAGCATTTCGCATCAATCAATATATTACTGAAGGTTCATAAATATTTCCATAGGGACAAGACACATCTTTTAGTATAAACATGATCTTGAGGTCAATTTATTCGTCTCAACATAAAGAAGATAACAAAAAATTATTTGGTACTGAAGTATCATATCTGAGTGAACATAGTGCAGTGATAAATACATTACTAAGATTGACTTATTTGGTGGATCGTTTGTAGTACATATGTATTCATCCACAATCGACAACGTACCCAGTATATTCCCAACTAAGTTAGGGTCTGAGGGGTCATATGTATGCGGTCTTACCCTTATAATTATACAAAGAGACCGTTTCCTTTGCGACCCAATATGCATTGCATCATTTGATGTATTGAGTTCCAACAACTTCACTAAATAGAAGCACCAGAATTTAATAGAGCCATTTTGCTATATTGTAAGATATAATTTATCTTTAATTTTATGAGATTTGTCTTGTGAGTGAGGTTGCATATTAATATTTTCCAGGTCACGTTCATTAAATTGTGACCCGTGCCCTCCCAACTATTCCTGGGCAGTACCATAACAAGTGGGTGGGTAGGCACATCACACGTGGGTAGGGCAGGGACAATACAAGTGGGCTAGGCAGGCAAATCACATGTGGACAGGATGGGGGAGAGGGGTTGATGATCTCGATTGACTTTTTAACCAAGTCGCCAGGTCGTGGTTGGATCCCAATCTCAGGGCTTGATTGTCCTATTTTTTTCTGAGTCCATGGACCTATTCTATGAACTTTTCCCAGCAGCATACAGGCGAAGGGAGAACCATTTTGAAAAGCCACGACCACCTGCATGTACTGCTGAACTTGAGCATATTCTATTTCATATTCAGTGCAGTAGATATTATTACTACAGCAGGAAATAACGTGGTTTATTTAATGGCTACTCCCACTTGTATTGGGCCTACGACATGGTATGGTAGGGAGCCACACAACATAAATTAATGAAACTGATGTTTAAATTTTCTGTATATTGCCACATGAAATTGTTACTGCTGAAAAATATTCTATTTCATATCAAAACTAAGAAAAGAAAATGGAGGAACAATCGACCACCAACAGTGCAGTAGATATTGATGCAGAGATTAATATGACACTTTCGAAGTAACGATACCACAAATCTTCTTTGCATCACCGTTAGCTACATATTCCTTTAAGCTATACAATATTTGATTACATACTTATCGCCATGGAAAATATGGTGAAGCTAGACAGATTGTTTCCTTAGACACTAATGACCATCCATATCAACTCGACTGCTTTCTTAGCATAGTTCACTGGACTGCATGGATTCTAGCCCTTGAATGACATACTAAAGTAACATCATCAAACCTCAACTTCAAGCCATAGCTCTAAGTTAAAGAATAAAGTTTAGGTGGACAAACGTATGTCCATGTGATCACACAATGACAATCAGGGGATTCTTATGTCATTTTCAAAAAGGTCGTTTTGTGTCACACAGAGTATGATATGTGTGTCATGGCCTGACTCTCACTTAGGTGGGTATGTCACTTACTTATGCCATGTGAGTCATAGCCTTGGATAAATACACTTAGTTTTTATCCTCTACATTCGGCTTTAAAGCTTTAGTATGAAAACTCAGTTATATCACATTTGATTCACTTAGAATCATTTCAAACATACTGAAGCGACTGTCCGAACATATACCAGTCTCATCCTTCATGATTTTCAAGCATAAGGGTGATTATTCGTGTGATAGAGCCAATCATAAAGCTTTGTGACATTTTCTGTGCCTAATTAATTGATTACATACATCAAAGTAATGCAATGAAAAGAAAAACACCAATTTCATTTAATAATCAATTGTTACAAAAATATATCCTTATCATTTACAAGATGTGATCAAACCCTACGTAATGCTAGACTCATGACATGATCTCTAAACACATCTCTAGGAATGGGTTTGGTCATTGGATCAGTGATCATCTTGTCGGTAGGAATATACTTGATATTGATATCCACTTTGTTGACAGCATCTCAAACAAAGTCGTAGCATTATTGGATGTGCTTTGTCTTCCTATGAAATTTTGGATCCTTTGCAAACTTAATTGCTATAGTATTGTCACAGTTAAGCTTTACAGGATCATCAGGCCGCAGAGTCAAATCGAGATACTGTAGAAAGCTTTTGAGCTAGAGTGCCTCTTGCACATGTATGTTGCACGCGATATATTCTGCTTCCATAGTTGACAATGCGATGCATACTTACTTCTTGTTGCACCAAGATATGGCTCCTATACCAAGGATGAAGGTATATCCATAGGTTGACTTGGATTCATCCAAATATCACCTCCCTAATCAGCATCCGTAAACCCCATCAATCGCAGATCTCCCCCTTGGTAGCATAGGACTAGATCGACCATTCCATGAAGGTAACGAAAGATTCTCTTGACTGCTTGCCAATGAGCAGGCCTTGGGTTACTTTGACTTACCAATCGACTTTAAGTAGATGTTCAGCCATGTACATAACATGGCGTAAATCAGGCTTCCTATGGTACTGACATAGGGAACCATGCTCATTTATTCCTTTTCTTTATATGTTCTCGGGCATTGATCGAGGCCTAGTGCCAGACCCTTATCAACAGAGGTGTCAACGGATTTGGAGTAGTGCATCCTAAATCATTCTAAGATTTTATTTATGTGTGTTTGTTGGGATAAACCCAACATTTTCTTAGAACGATTGCTGGTGATCTCCACACCTAGGACATACCTAGTTTCACCCATATCCTTCATCTCGAAGATGAAGGATAGCCACTTCTTAGTGATATTAATAATTTCCATGTTGTTTTCAGTCAGTAGTATGTCATCGACATATAAGAAGAGAAGCATGATTCGTTCTTTGTCTTTACGATATACACATAGTGGTCTTCATCTATCATGGTAAAGTCAAACAAAATAATGACTTCATGAAATTTGAAGTACCACAATATGGAGATTGTTTAAGACCATATATGGATATTTTAAGAAGACAAACTTTGTCATATTGACTTGCTGAGACGAACCCAACAGGTTGATCTATGTATATCTCTTCATCAAGTGTTTCATTAAGGAAGACAGTCTTTATGTTCTTTTGGAATAATTCAAGATCCAAATGGGCAACCAGGTACCAGAAGTAGGCGAATAGAGACAATTCTCATCACAGGACAAAATGTCACTTCATAGTTTATACCTTCGATTTGGGTGAAACCTTTCTCCACAAGTCGGACTTTGAACTTGTCAACTACGCTTAACCTTTATACCCACTTGCATCCAATCAGTTTTTGGCGATGTGGTAGATCAACAAGTTATCAAATCTTGTTTGTTTGCATTGAGTCTATCTCATCCCTCATGATACTCAGCCATTTTTCTCTGTTGGGCGAGTTCATAGCCTCTTGATAAAAGGTGGACTTTTCTATTTCCAAAGAAGCATAGAAGAATACATTTTTCTCGAATTGAAAATACCATCGATGAATTCTTCCACGTTTACCCTTCGGATTTCAGGAGCTTGTACTTGCCTTGTTGGATATCTACTCCCACCGGGGATTTGACTCGTGGGACTGCGGTGTGAGAAGGGACATTCCCACTAACTTTAGGGTTTGTGGGGCTTATGGTCGCATCGTCATGGCCTAGATTTTAAGAACCAATCTCGTTCATAGGTGTGAAAGATTGATGATTTACTTCTCTTTCATGTTGACCCTCATTTGGCAAGTTCCTAGCTTGAATAGGTGTAAGTGGGATTGCACTATCCTGGGTGGATTGTTCAGACATACTCTCCCCCACACCAAGAGATAGTGGCAAATCACATTCTAACTAACTAACTATCATGCTTTACTTCAACGATAGTTGGAAACTGATCCTCTAAAAATTTGTCATTGTAATCGTATATTTAAGTCATGTCCCCATTCGGGTGTTCACCGAACATTATATATCCTTTGGAATGTTCGAGGTATCGAATGAACACCTTCTTGATTGCTCTTGGACCAAGTTTGGCATGTCGATGAGTTGGGTTGTGCACATAGTCCACCGAACCCCATGATCGCATATTGTCCAAAATTGGCTTCTTTACATTCCATAACTCATATGGAGTGGTGGACACACTTTTGCTTAGTACTCTATTGAGAATGTATGCTGCCGAAAACAACGTATCTCCCCAAAAGTGAATAGATGGTTGGCTTGCACCATCATTGATCTAACCATGTCAAGAAGGGCGCGATTCTTACATTCCACAACACCATTATGTTGCGAAGTATAATGAATTGTAAGTTGTCTTACTATGCCTTTTTCATCATAATACCCTTTGAACATATCATAATTGTATTCGCGACTGCATTCGGTGCGAAGAATCTTAACTTTTTGCTCCAACTGGTTCTTTACGTCTGCTACGTAGCGTTTGAACACATCAAGTGCTTCGTAGCAATGAGACAACATATACATGTGGCTGAGACGCGAATAGTCATCTATGAAGATGATGAAGTAAGAAACCCCATGACGTGCTTTCATGCTCATGGGTCCAAAAATATCGAAATGGTAATCTAGGGACTTTGAGGTTCTAGAAGCCTTACTGAAAGGCTTATTATTAGCCTTGCCAACTAAGCTAGGTTTACACAGTAGCAACTTAGCCTTAGTAAATGGGTTTAATAGATCGCACTTAACAAGTCTGTTTAACCTATCTTGGCAAATGTGACCAAGTCTAGCATACAATTTAACAGATTCAGAAGTGTTGCCTATGTTGAAAACTAGGGCAAGGGATGAATTATTAAAATTGTTATAAATATCATCCAAATCAAGAACGAAAAACCATGTTTGTAAGAGTCGTGACCAAACACATCATCACCGTACTCAATGTTTAATCCTCTAGGACGAAAATTAAACGAATAAATCCAATTGTAGCAAGAAAACAATAGAAACTAAACAACATCGAATGCATGGCACATAGATTGTGTCATGTAATAGCAATGTGTTTCTGCTACGAAGATGGAATTTGTAGGTGCCAATACCGATGATATCCTCTTCACTGTCGTTCCCCATGGTGATGCTTCATGTTCCGATGCCACAATACTGAAACTCGACAAATCCAGCACGGTCATTTACTAAGTGTTGGCTAACTCATGAATCAACAATCCATTTAGGAAATGAATTAGAAATTAATGCATGGGAGCAAACACATACTTTGAAGTTACTAGGAGAGTAAGATGCCTTCTTAGGCTCGGAACAATCCCAAGAGTAATGACCTTTCTTTTCGCAGTTGTAGCACTTCACACTTGACATGTTCTTCGGGTTTTTAGCCTTGGATTATTTAGTGATCTTTTTCTTTTGAGCTTTCTGAGTTTTCTTCGTTGGTTTGCCAAACTATCTGTTCCTCTTACAATTTTCCCCGTGAGTAGCAAAAACTTTCGTGCTCGTAAGCTTTCGTGCTCAATCTCGAGAGGCTTATCTATATAAAGTCTTGATGTTCACATCATGAGACATCAGATTCTTAAAAGGAGTCCAGCGTCTATCTTTCCTTTCGTCAGGTAGTGAATTAATTACATTATTGACTTGCTCAAAATAAAAAATATCGTTCTCGCCAGCCTTGAGGTCGCGCAACATTGCACTCATGCCACGAAGGTGTTTATGTATGGGTTGATTTAAATCGATCTTGTACTATAGCCAGTTCAGATGCAAGGTACGGAGCCTTGTAGCTGAGGTTTGACTGTATGCCACCTTTAGGACGTCCCACATCGCCTAGGTCTTGGTGTGCACATCGTATTCGCCAATCAGGTCGTTGTACATGCAATACAACATAGTATGACGAGCACTTCGATCCTTCTTGGCCGATGCAGCGTAAGCAGCATTTGTTTTCTTAGGTTCTTCCATGGTTATATGCTCTAGAACGTCTTTCTCGTTCAGGAGATACTAAATCTTCCTGAACCAAATGTCATAGTTTATTCCGTTGAGTTTATTTGTGGTAGAGAGCTCGACTATCATGCTAGGGGGTGCAATTTCTACAAGTATATTTTAAGGAAGGATATTAGGCATAATTTTAAAATTAAATTTTCAATAAGGAATTTCGATTATGTAATACGTTCGAAAATTTCGCTAAACTCATAATCATCACGTTCTACGCAATCATAAACTTCTAAGAAAATCTAACTTTCACATAATGAAACAAATTCAAGTAAAAACAGATAGGAGCATTTCCAGCCAAACAGATTGACACATGTAATTTTTAAGTATAACAATCTAGTTTTTACTTTAGAACATTTACAACCAAACGAATGGACACATGTAATTGTTAATGTACAACAATTCGGTTTCTTTTAACATATAGTTAAAAGAAATTTTGAATATATCAAACAATCTGAATTAAATCAGAATATGATCCTTAACCGATTCGGCAAGCACCTAGGTAAATTGTCAGGACTCAAGATCCATAATATGGGGACCAGTCTCTTAGAAAATGACGTCATTCCTTGTGAAGGGCCCAAATTTAAGGTGGGGTCATAATGGTACCTCTTAAAAACCAGCCCTAGATAGCCTCTCACGATTACGATTGAGGTGGATTTCCTTTTGATATTTGAAATTTATGGTAATTTAATTTTAGTTACCAAAATAAATTATTAACACATAGTTAGTAATTATTTTTTCAGAAACTAATTCTAAAAAAAATCATAGTATAAGATTTAAGCATTCAAGCATGCAAATTTATGTGATACATGTTCGGAATAAAGAACTTATCTTTAAGTAATTCATAGTCATTCATGTATATAATTAAAATTTAATTGCATGCATTGGCATACCAAATTAGCTCATTTAACACATAAATAAGGTTTGGACCACCCTCAACAAATAAAATTGGCCAAACCCAATTTTGTTTTTCTTAAAAAAATTTGTTTCGTTTTCTTTGGGCCTAGCAATGCAATTAACGGCCCAAACTTTAAAAAACGAAAATAAAAAAATATAAAAGGCAGAAAACTTATGGGTTACGACAAGATTCTCGTCTAAACCCTAGACTAAGTCAAAATCACTTTTCGTTTTTCCGTAACCTGCGTGGCTCGTGCGATCTGTGCATTCCGTTTGATTTTCTTACTAATCTGCCCAGCTTTCTCCGTGATCCGTTCTACTCTTTTGGCCACGTCCCATAGTTGCATCGTTCACCCGATTTTGTTGTGTTCCGTTGCTATCGTTGTGTTCCGTCGTCGTGCTTTACCCAAATGATGAAAAACATATGTTTCCAAACGCCTGCCCGTCAAATCCAACGTGTTTTCTAAAATCTCGCTAGAAAATGTGTGAAACCGTGGTGGATTTGAGCATTTTTGTCTTCGGTTAGGTGGCGGATGACAAACATGTGCCACCCCAAAACTTGAAAGAGTGGCATTTAGAGCGTGGCTACGCGCCGATACATAGCTATGGGCCGAGAGTGGCATTTAGAGTGTGGCTACGCGCTGATACGCGCACCGGTTGGTGGCGTGTGACTTACATGCACCGCCTTGCCAGAGAATCTGATGGATAGACAGTGGTCGAACGATGGTCGCGCACGGGTGCGTGATGCATGCGCACAAAAAAATGTGTGTTGCACAGATCTGACGAGGCGTGTAACGCACACGCGCCTTCATGAATCAGCAATGGTCAGGGGCACAGATCGGTGTGGCGCATGACGTACTTGTGCCGCCGTGAACGTTAGTCGGGCAGCGGAACGACGACAGTCAATTAGGAAAAACAAATCGGCAGTTTAGACCACAAAAATAAAACGAACAAAACGAATTAGTTACGAGATTAATCTTAAAAAGAACCAACATAATCAGATACTTAAAATTGGCTCCGATACCACTGCAGATCTAAATAGATCTGTTAGAATGAATTTAACGAATAAATTAAATACGAGAACGGATTCGTATCTCTAATGCGGAAGCGTATAGAACCTTAGGACTTTATACACCACTACTGTTGTTGAAAATCTTGCTGCAATTACTGATAGTATGTCTGATGCGCACGTGTAGGATGCACTTGTTGGTTCAAGTGTACATGTCGCATAAGTAATAAAGTGATGAATAGGATGTCGAACCTCTGGGATTGGGATAAACAATCACTAACATTCACAAGTTTTTTCTATTTGAACAGAATAAAACTGGGTGTTTTGCGCAGACCCTCTTATGCTTATAATTGGATTATAAGAACTTTTTTTTGAAAAAATGAAGAGTTATTTT